>JAPYYW010002851.1:0-17871 GCA_030522545.1 Cremastinae sp. A BG-2022a
ATTTTTGTTATCTGCAAGAAATTTTGCCATCAAATATTCTGTTTTAAAAAATACATGAAATTCATAATCAATTTATACAGCGCATTAAACGAAATTGTATGAAATATACGCTTAAAATAATTGTAAAACATCAATTCAAACATGTTGAAACGGAAAAAGCGGCCGCGCAGCGGCCGCTTTGCTGCTCGTAAAGAGAAAATTTCGAATTTATATTATGTTATAACATAAATTTAATTTTATTCTATTAAGTCGTGAGATAATATGAATGCATATAGTTGAAGTTTGCGATAGTCAAAATAAATACAAGAATTAAAATGAAGCTTGCTTCATATTAATTCCGTGAATTATTTAAGATACAGCATTAAAAAATTTGTGGATTAAAATTATGCGAATAATCATTGAAATGTTTTGAATTGAAATGATGCTTCGACATAATATAAATTTGAATTTTTTAATATGGGTTACAATCATTTTAATTGCAGATATAATTTACAATTATAAATAAGATGCATTTTTATTATGTCTAGACATAATTTGTATTCATGAATGAAAATTATGTACATAATAATTTTAATATTTAATTAATATTATTAACATAATTTTAACTACGGATATATGATTATGTTATAAGATAAAATTAAATAGTGAATTAAATTATGTCTAGACATAATTTGAATATTGTCGGTCATTTCTGTTCAATTTTCATCAAAGTTCAATGAATCAAAATTATGTCTAGACACAATGAAAAATATTTTCATGAAGCTTAATTTTTATGACTATTATTAAATAGCAAAACGGCGTGCCATAAATTGGCACGGAACGAGGGTCGAGTTTGTCATCAACGGAGAGACTTTCTCGTACACGCGTATACGCTTTGCACACTTCCAGAATTTCCAATTGATTTCTTAACTCAAAACGTTCGATCAAAAAAATAAAATATCCACTGAATTTTCTCACTTTTTCACATTCCGGCACGACATTTTCTTCCATTTTTTCGAGTCCTCGATACTATCGCCTACACTTAGAGTACCCTACGATGAACACGGTTTCAACTTTATTCCCCTCTGCCTCGTCTCTTAAAATAATTAATCACGGTCGAATGATTCTCAATCGTGGGATCAACAGTTAATTCTCGATTAGCTTATTGCATGTTTCTCGTTTTTTTGTTCAATTTTTTTTGTTCCTGCTCTCGTTATCCCTCCTCGTCGCTGCTTCCTCGCTTACGTTTTTTTAATAGGTGTGCGTGCGTGCTCGCTATAATCTTATAATCACAGCCCATTGCACTAATTTTTTCCTCATATTTGATCAACCGTTTCGTACTTTATATCTATTTATTTTCTATTTAACAATAATAATTATAACAATGAAAATATCGAATAAGACTCACAATTGTTAATTAAGAAAAAAGCTCTCATTTTCGATTATCGTTGATTGTTTGCGAAGCAACTGACAAGCGTTGTCCACGTCTCGCGAAAAATCGTCGTACTCGTACGTTTTTTTCCCCTTCAGATATTTTTATCACTAACTTTTTTCGATATTTCGATGATTGTGCTGGCACGACGTAAGCTTGTACACTTCTTTTAGCACGTACATGGCGGATTAAAGGGCTTTTTTATTTGACACATGGAATCGTCGTCGAAAGAAAAAATTGAATAATTCTTTTTTTTTGTGGAATTAGAATGTAATTTTCTTTTGCGTGAGTAAAGTTGGGAAATAAAAATAATTATTTTTCTTCGCTCTGCAATATTACGAACAACAATACAGAGTATCTTTTTTTTCTTTGTTCTTCGATATACGTTAAAACTTATTTTGGATTAGCAAAAAGTGTTCGGATATGTCTCTCGTTAACCATTATTACGTGTACGGGACTACGGTTTGGCATTGGGTATCGTTCGATTGAATCGTTGCTTACTTATCAATCTACCTACGCTATTCTCAATATCTCGTCGAATTTGACAGTAAGAGATTATCCAAGACGAAAGTGAAGCGTAAACTGGAAGAAATTTTTTTTTTTTTGGAATGACCAAATAAATATTTAATTGATTGTAATTTTGTTACTTCAATCATTTATAGTATCATGTTAAATAGATGTTTCTTTTTTCAGTGAAATATCAACGCGAACAACAAAATCACAATCAATCAAATTGTACATTTAGTCAAACCAAAAAAATTTTTTTTTCGGTGTATCGAAGCGCAGAATCGTGCCATTATCGTTATTCTCTCTCACACAAAACTCATTTTCTCTCTCTCTCTCTCTTGACGCTTTCCCGTTAATTATCGAGACAATGGCGAAATAATAGTCCCCGGCTTAACTTTAGGTACATTTTTTTACCGTCTCGTTTTTTCTTTTTATCTTATTCTACTTCTTTGACCAAGCTTGATACTTTTTCTTGTTTCCTCTTTCTCTTGTTTTCCGTTAAGGAAATTTTCAAAGCAGGTAATTAAATCTTTGAAAGGGCTTGGAGAGAGAAAAAAAAATTAAAGTTACAGAGCACGCGGAGAGGAAGCAACGAGAATCGAGAGGGAAGGAGATTAAGGTTGGCGCATTGCAGGTGGCCAACTTCGCCCCCTCCCTCCTCCCCCGCTCCCGACTCTGCAACTCTCAAACTGTCTCCGTCTCTCTCGCTCTCTCGATAAACTCAATATATTTTTTTTAGACGCGACTCTAATCGAGACTCGTTCATCGTTCTATACCGCCTCATTTTAGATACGACGAAAAACGATAATTCTACTCGCTGAAACGTTTCGGGTCGAAAACGAAAAATAAAGGAATTGAAAGTATTTATTTATTTTTTGCAATTTTTTGGATTATTTCACTATAATGTTGCATTGAGAATCGAAAATGACGAAATTATTTTGAAAATTTTGCATATTATTAAATAACAACTCCAAAAAGTCGTGTAAAATATTCATGACGATTGGAAAACTCGTTACTGAGAAATAATTTTTAACGAGTTGCACTTTAAATATTTTTTTCAAAAAAAATTAATGCAATACCAAAAAAATTGCAAATATGCTTATGAAGATGAGTTTTTCATTAACATCAACATTGTTACATACTATTTTATGTATTTACTTGCTAATCATAGTAAATTTTTGTAAAATAAAACGAACTACGAAACTTTTGAAATGGATAGCTCGATATCCTTGAAAGATAATTTTTCGTCATTTCCTTTTC
This sequence comes from Cremastinae sp. A BG-2022a, assembly GCA_030522545.1. NCBI lineage: Eukaryota > Metazoa > Arthropoda > Insecta > Hymenoptera > Ichneumonidae > Cremastinae sp. A BG-2022a. The sequence goes on from JAPYYW010002851.1 coordinate 3,179, forward strand.
TCTTGCTTTTGACAATTTTAAGCCCGCTTTTGTCGAGGCGCTTGAATGAAGCTCTCCGCGAATATAATATAATTAATTCATGAAAGTCTCGCTCGCGAGGGAACAACGAGAGCGAATGGTGTGCCCGGAAAATTGAGAGGATAAAATATCACTCTTGCTTTCTTCTCAGGAAATGAGGAGTCAAGGAGAAGCGTATATCTTTCTGGATGACTTATTCCTTGAAAAAATAATTCTCGATGAAATATCCACCCACTGTAAATTATCCACGAGGAGCAAAATGACACGAGTGCCAAATTTTTCTTTGACATCCAGAGGCATTAAAACTTTTTCATCGCCAAAAGAAATAAATATAAATTCGCGAAATTACGCCGAGAGGAAAATACGGTAATTTTATTAAAAAGTAACGATTATACTGATTATTATAAAACTGAATATATTTCTGTATCCTTTCGATTTTAATTAATGAGTGACAACGTACCCGCTTTTTTTGACATGTTTGAATTGACGTTTTGCTGTTCTTCTTGGCGCATACTTCATACAATTTCGCGTAACGCACTTTATTCCGATTAATTCATTAAAGATTTTATCACTTTTTTAATATAGCATACATCCGCACTGACATTTTTTTTAAAGTATTTTTAAACGATATTTTAAATTTGAAATACTAAACTATTCACTTTTCATATGATTGAAAATAACTGGAACTGACACTCGATTGAACTTGTCGAATTATTTCAATGAAATGTTTTTCGGTAACGAACAACTTTGTAAGACCCGACACGTCTTACCTCGACACTTGACAGCGGTCTACTGATTCCAAATTGCATTATAAAACCGAACAATTAAGGCCTTAATCGGTTTTTCCCTCGACCTCGACCAATCACCATGGAAACAATTAATGACCGAGTAATTAACGAAAATTTGAAATTTTTTTTTTCCTCGTTACGCTTGACGAATTTTGTCTCTTTTTTTATGTTTACCATCCCCGAACTATTCAGATATATTTGTCTATTCAGGCGCTCTATTCCGATTAATGCATTAGGGACCTCATGTCTTTTTTAACATAAGATTCTAAAAAATAGCATTAGATTTTGATACATTGTCAATTCAGCCCGGAAATAATTTAATTTTGCTACAGAAATATATTCAGTTCCGAAATAAAAAGTATAGTTGTTACTTTAGGTAAAATCTATCGTGATTTTTCTCGGCGTAGAATTTATTGGAAGGTGAAAATACATTTTTCATTAGAGTCTGGAATAAAAGTACGTTTTTCGCAAGCGCGAATTTCTCGTATATACGCGGAGTGCAATCAGGAATGAATTTATCGTCGCGAAAACGCAGTTTGAAGATGGCACGTTGGTCGAGTAGGCTGACTCTTGTGTGCCTTTTGTGTGTACACCGGCCTTACATGGAGCCCGACACGTTAATTAGACTAATTTATTAGTTCGCTTGTTAAACGAGGTACGAGCGGGATGTGCGCGTATACCAGGAACACACAATGTATCAAACGGACTATTTCCCTTTCGCGAGCCCTTTGAATCCCCTCGACGCGCGGCTCGATGAAAATTTCCCGAGTCCCGTTTCAATCCGCCCTCTGATCGCCTAACAATTTTATACTTAATTCGCAGTCACCGTAATAATCGTTTATTCGTTCATTAAAACAACATATTAGTGTTTTTTTTAACGTCAAAATTCGTGTTTATTTTTTGCTCTTTTTTAATTACTTTTTCGTTATAATAATGTTTTATTATCATGCGACAATTTTTTTATATTCGCGAATCGGGCTTTTAATTTTCATCAAATATATTAAAAAATATCTTTTTTAACGTTTCAGCGAGTGTGAAAAAATGAATGGTGGATTTTAAAAGTTTGAAATTTATCATGCGACGATAAATTTGCATCAGGAGGTTGAAAATTTCGTTTACGAGACGAGAGACTTGTCATCTTTCTTCATTTTCGTAAGTCCGTTGATCTATCCTATTTTTTTAATTATCACTACGAAGCGTAAACATGCTTATGGAAACGGAGAAGAAAAAATAAACGTGTGCTTTGATTTTTGTATAATTTTTTAATTCTAGGGCTAAAATAATATGTTTTATTTATCACACGTGGCTTTCCTCTAGATAAATCATGTTTAATTTTTCCATCGACGCGATCGTTATTCATTCTCTGCGTCGATAATCCCAAACCTACTCAAGCTACGTCCTAAATTTTTTGGGATGAATTTTCCTAATAATGATAAAAATCGATTTGAGACCTAGCATTGCTTCAGGCGGATAAAATGATTTCTACTGCATATTTTTAGGCAGTAAATAAAAGAATTTCACCATTTTTAATCTAGTTAAAAATATTAGTCATAGAATTAAACTAAAATATTTTTAGAGTCGTTTGTTTTCGATATTTAAAAATTTGTCTAACGTTTAACATGACCAACGAAGTATTAAGCTATCATGAGGCTTATTTGTAACTGTCAACAACGAAAACGATTGCAGCAACGGAAGCGCGTATATTTATTTTGTTATAATCTGTTTTCATGTAAATTCTTTATTTTTTTCAATATTTTCTCTCATACGCGAAACATCATATATTTCCTCGAAAAAACAACGATATAAAATATTTCTCTAACAATCTATCCGCTATCCAATTAACAATGATGTCTTTCTCGCGCTATTCCTCTTTTTTTTTAAATATAACCCGCTCGTTACTTCTCTCGTTTAATCATTCTACTTTATTATCGTCTGAATTACCCACCCCAATTACAGCGAGTAGTTATTCAAAGTTGAGTCTACTCGTGATGAAGGATCGCTGTATTTTTTTTATCAATTTAATGATCTCTTCGTAATAATAAATGAAAATATTTTAGAGACTCGAAATATTTAAGCTTCATTTTAGGGGATATTCTACTCCAGAATTTGATCGAAAAATCAGTTTTTTTTCGATTTTTCACTATAAATTCTTGAATTGTGCTTCGGAAAATTAGCATTTTCGTTGTCTACGGAAAATTTTCGATCAAATAGGGTCTTAAAATCGAAAAAAAATTTTCAAAAAATTTGGCGAGTCACACTGGATCTCGTAGACCCATGAAAAGTTCATTTTACAATATCTTTCCTTTCTCTTTACGAAATTAACTTTATTAAGAGTGATTTTTAAAGATTTTTGCAGAACGAAGCGAATGGCTCAAGAATTAAGATAACATATCAATTTTTTAAAAAATTATGACGTTTTGAAGATTTTTGAAAACACTTTTTTTTCGATTTTAAGAGACTAGATCGGAAATTTTCCATAGATAACGAAAATGCTACTTATTCGGGGCGTAATCCAAGAATTCATATTGAAAAATTCAAAAAACTGATCGAAAAGTTTGTTTTTTCGAATTTTCATTATGAATTCCTTGTTATACCTCATTATTAATTATGAGTCTAATCCAACTGATTGCCATTTACGATTTGATAATGAAAATTAAAATCAAAGCGAAATTTAAAAAATTAAATCAGAGTAGAATAGCACCTGAAATCATTTATTATTTCTGCGATATTTAAAAATGTATTATTTCAGTGAAACGAAATAAAACGATTATCGCTTATTATAAAATTGTGTACAATATTTCTAAGATCTGTGAAAGAATGATTTTTCAAAAATATTTTTGTGGATCCGTTTGAGTCGAGTTCTATGAATGGGCGACGAAGATTTGATTGATCGCCCCCGTATAACATTATTTCAATCTTTAACATTATTTCCGTTTGAATCTTTGGTGTTCTCATTCACTTTCGTTTTATAATTTTTTTCGTATTTACACCGACTATTTTTTTTCTTTTTTTTTATAAATTAATAAATATTCTTTCTTTCTCTCTCTCGTTTTACTTGACTAAAAACACTCTGCATAGGCCACATCGAACTTATCGTTTAACAATATCGATAATTTTTAATATTACAACAGTTTAGCTGGAATCACATTCGAACATCTTCGTTTAACATATTTCTTCCTGTTTTCACTCTCGATGCAATGGCGAATAATTCGAATAAATAATAATTGCAAAATCAATGCCAATGAGAAAAGCTTTCGACTTGCCTCGTATTGTTTCAAACAACCTAAAAATTACTTCAACAGCTAATCAATTATCGATGATGCTCCATCGAACAGACACTCGGGCACGCTGCTGACGATCATTAGCAAATATTTATACAAACTCGTATAAGAATTGTAGGCACCGCATGCTTAAACTAAATTTAAAATTATTCTCGACAGCAGTTTGTTTTATCAATTATTATTATTCTCTCTCTTATTAAAAACTCGAGCAAAGTTGCAGTATTTTCGTGCCTTTCTTACTCCTTTTTCTCCTCCAAACTTTGCCCAAAATTCAACAAGAATTCTCCCTCATCTTAATCTCTTCAACCGTTCCCTATTTTATTTTGTAAATAACGTTTTAACGATATTTGATAAAACTTCTGAGCAGCTTGTCTTACATCAACGTTCGTTATAAATCTCTTTTTTTTGTCCTTAATTAACATTTTATTTTTTTCGCTTTGTTTTTTTATTTGGTTTCGTGATTGTAGTCTCGCCTGTTGAATTTTCCACTTGCCGGAAGATTCTCGCGTTCTAGGACTTTTACGTTTCTCGAACTCGACACCCTGTGTTGAGATATTCTCCCTTATATTTTTTCTCTTATCCTGTAATTATCTACCAGTGTTTTTCAGCCCCTTGGAATATCGATTCTCCATCTCGACATTGTTTTTAAGGCGGATTCGTTTCGTTCGTGGACGAAAAAACGCAAACGAGACCGAGAAAATTGTCGATCTTCGGCGAAATGGCTCGTCGCCTTCGATCGAGTTTTCCTCATTTTTTATTTCGCTCTCGTCGCGCGTTAATAGTTTTCTCGAACCGGGATCGAACTACGCTCTTCGACGAATTTTCGATTCTGTCTACCGAGTAGGATATTTCGAACTTTTTTTTCAGTTTTCGCTCCATCAGCATAGTTTACCTTTTTGTTTCACAGAAATCGCTGCATTTTTTAGCCTTTCAGTCATTGTTTCAGTTTTTGGACTATATAGTAAAAGATGTTAAAGTTACCAGAGAAAAACACGAATAGAGAAAAACGAAAACAGGAGTAAAGATAATGAGATTAAAACAAATTTTGAAAAATCAGGAAAGAAACGAAGAGGAGCAGAAATTGAACGAAAAATAAAATTGGGATCGGAGCAAGTGTGTATAAAGAGAAGTAAATAAAAGAGAAGCAAAAGAATGTAGGTATATCAAAATGTTGAAATAATCAGGAGCGAAACGAAGAGGAATAAGAAAGAAAATTGCGGTCGGAGCAAAGAGTGTGAATATTAAAATAATTAGAGAAAAACACGAAACGATAAAAAGGTAAGTAAAAAAAAGGAGGTATAAAAATGTTTAAGAAATCAGGAAAGAAACGAAGAGAAATAAAAGGAAAATTGAGGTCGGAGCGATGAGGGAAAAAGTTCTCTATAGAGATAGGGAGAAGGAAAAAAAAAGGTCAGCGAAAGAGAGAGGGAGGGCTGGGGTTCAACGACGTCCGCTCCATCGCGTGCAGAGGCATAAAATGCAGTTTAGAGTAGTTTTGTATTATTGAGTGCTGATGGAGCTGTTGCTGCTGGTCGACATTTCGGCGGCCGGCGGTTCCTCGTACTGTCTTACCCGCGGGGGCGGAGGCAGCGGGAGATTCGCGCAGTCTGGCAAAGGCGGCAATACGTTGCGCTGAAATTGGCCGGAGACGTTTCCGACCGGCTGATAATTCGCCACAACGATGATTTTGCCGCTTCTGCTGCGCGCCTTGCCGACCCCGAAGTTGCGGCTGCTCGCCCATATGAGCTGCGTGAAGTGACCTGCGCACACGCGACATCACGATCAGGCGAGCATAAAACCACCAAACCTTCTCCTCCTTTCATTCTTATTCTTATTTTTATCATTCTTTTCTCCCTCTCTATATCTTTCTCCCGTTTGTGGATCTTATTTTAATCACGTACATAATACTTTTTTACGATTTTCTTTTTTTTATTTCAAAATAATCGAATCGTAACTTTTGCTTGACGTTTTATTTAAAATTTGCAACAACCGACTTTGACGTCATACACCCAGAGAAGTTACGATAATAGATTTTACTACAAAGTTACAGCTGCATCTCTCGAGCCAAATTTATTTGGCTTTGTTTAGATTAACGACGAAAAAATGTATTTGAGAGAGACAGGGCTTGAGATTATCAAGAAGAAATAAAAATGTAAAAATATACGCGTAAATTCCGAAATAATTTATCGTATTTAGCAAGTAAGGCAACTGATTTTCTTAATTTTCTTACGTCACTGTAAAAATGACGAAAATAATATGGAGAGATTTCTTATTTCGAAGCAATATCAGATTTAAAAAAAATCTCAATCTGCTGCGTAATTATCCAATTTTTCGTAAATTTAAATGATTATGACTGAAATTGACATTCACTTGAGACAAGAATGGACAGAGGTCGATATACTTTTCTGAGAAATGAAAATTTGAAGAATGGTGATACTAATTTCATCAATGGGGCAATAAAGATTATTATCTATTGAACAATTTTCACTTCTCAGAAAAGTAACGAGTTCTGCCCATGCTTGACTTAAACCTGTCTGTTACTAAATGCCTTTCAACAGTGAACTACCTGGCAAAACACACGTCTGACCTCGAGTTTGTTTACTGATCTACTGATTAACAACTCGAGCCGAAATTCCGAACGTTCGGAAATCAGAGAGAGATAGAGATATGGCACGAATGGTTATCGCTCATGACAGTCTCGAAAAATTTTCAACGTCTGAATTTACAGTACAGTTTTCAGTTTTTAAAATCTAATATCGCTTCGAAATAAATAAAATTCTAAATATTTTATACGTTCAGAGTGTGTATTTAATGAGAAAAATTATTATGTTTTATATAATACTACAGTAACAGTTCACACAAAATATATTGGTTAATTCAATTCACTTTTGTTGAATGTTTAATTACTACAGTCTTTAAAAAGATATAAAAATAATACGTGTCGTATATGTTGAAGAATAAGTGATGAAAAATAACAGTATATTATCCTTGCCGAGTAAAAGTATAAAAGTTTATGGGTGCTGGTCGATTATTTAGATAATTTTGTTTATCCTTGATTTGTATATTCATACTCGAATAATTATCGACCCTTGTTAGCATTTCAGCACGCGAGCTATTTTTCTCTCGTAAAAATAAGTTTGCGCGATAAAAAAATTCGAGATCGAGCCAGAGTGCCATTTCTTTTAGTGAGCCTCATTTCTTCGGACTTTACGATCAGTCTGATCTGCAAGATATTTTCTACGTGGATCACCCCTGAAGCTTTAGCCAGTGCGATAATTGGACGTTAATTGCCCTTAAATATTATCGCAGTAAATTTAACGAAAAATTTTCCATTCCGATTGTAGCGCAATCTATTCTTTACCGTTTTTCACCCGTTGACATTTGCGACCGGTCACGCAATTCTTTCACGAGAAATACTCTCGTGACTATCTCAAATGAAAATAGAAGAAGAAAAATAAAAGGAAAAAAAAGCGAAGAAGCTCGACTGCAGAAGTTTCATTAAAATTTTAATTTTTTTTTCCAATTTCGTTCGAACGATATTTCGAGCGAGCAGATTTATAAGCGGAAATGAAGAGAGAGAGAGCGATTTATAAACGGATAGCCTAGTTTTCGGTCAAGGTTCGCGACATCTCTTTCTTTCGATTTCCCGGGCAAAGGCAAACACGGAAATCCATGAATTTTTATAAAAGAGCGAGAAAATGTGCTCGAAAATAATTGGACGTTCCAGGGATTCCCAGAGGTTTGACGAGAAGACAGAGAAAGAGGAGGAAAGGGAAAAATAAAGATAGAGTTTATAGAAAAGCGGTCAAGGCCGACTTGGCCAAGCGAAGATTCCGACCCTGTCCTCGCTTGAACTTATCACCAAAGTTCAAGGACCTCTACCTTCAAACCTTTCTTTCTCTCTCTTTGCCACCTTGCAAAGTCTCTATAATTACTTTCGACCGTTTGTGTTTCACAGGGACTTCAAAAATGCAGAATCGACGTTTTTTTCTAGAGAGCAGCTCTCGAGAGAGCAATCGGACGAAAATTACATTTTCAAGTGCAAACTCTTTTCGTTCTCAAAAAATGCTTGTCATTTTTCAATTAGCGACCATTCTAATCCTTCTTAGGATTTACAGGCCAGATAATATCTTCAAAATGTCAATAATTGACATTTAATTCGCAAAATTCAGATTTTTTTTTATATTGAACGAATTACCAAGAATTTATTCAATTTTCCTATTTTTAAAAATACTTCTCACATCTCCGTACTTAACAGCAATTTTTTTAAATGGTTATATATTATTTTTTCCTATTTGAATGAATTTTTTAAATTCTTCTCGTAATTTTAAGTATTCGAAATTCATCGACTGTTTATAGACCTCGTCGCGTGCAAAAAAAGTCGCGAGGAAAAAAAATTCGGGCTCAACCGGGATTTGAACCCGGGACCTCTCGCACCCAAAGCGAGAATCATACCCCTAGACCATTGAGCCGATTTATAACGATCGTCGTAAAATGTCGATTAGATATCGAAATGGCCTTCAAATTTTTCCTCATAGAAATAAATTTCGGAAATACCTGAATATTAATTCGAGAAATAACTGGAAATATATTGAATAATATAAAAATCTTACCTGCGTTAACATTCGCGTGGAGAATGTCCGGCTCCTTGAGAAAATCGTACTGCTTGACCGCTGAGTACCAGTAAGCGGCGACGTCTTGGCCGGTAACGTCGCCTGGGACCGCGCCGCCGGGACGACAATATAAATTTTGACCGACCTCGCGATCGTTCCGGTAATAAAATGTATTCGTGTGAGCCAAGTGATTGGCCCAAGTTTGAGCATATTCGCACAACTAAAAAAAAAAAACAAAACAAAGTTTGTAAAAAATTTCACCAAACTAGAATAAAAACGTGTTAAAATTTACAAGTAAAAAATATATATTTATTCTGTACAGTATACGCTAAAGAAACTGTATTTTTTCGTAAAATTTTCTTTTTCGTCTGTACCTCAATACTTGAAAAGTACGAAATGTCAATTAATGCATTTTTTTTACCTCCGGTGACATCGTGAGCGTCGGGGCATTGTGTCGTTGCCTGTAAACGTTGTGCCAGCAGAGGCACTCGGTTATGAATTCGCTGTCTCTCCAATCGGTTTCCAGGTCGCTGCTGTCGTGCGCTATACTCATTGGCCTGTTACTCAGTATCTGGCAAAATGGAGAGACAATAAACAAAATTTAACGATGCTTTCAAAGATAGTCGTATTATTGCAGATTAATCAATATTTATGAGTTACTTTTTTTTTAATTATGACATAACTCGTAAAATAAAAAAAAAATTTTAATGATATATAAATAGAAATGAATTGCCACATGTATGCTATGGAGCAATATTTGAGAACGGCTCGACCGATTTGACTGATTTTTTAAAATTTTGTTCATTATTTTCCGGAGAAGGTTTGCATGTAAAAAAACTTTTCGAAAATCTACGGAAAAGGTCGGAAATTGGGATGGTAAAGTTTTCACTTCTTCGTCGAAGAACTTGGGGGAAGATCATCTTATCCTATATTAAAAAAGACAGGAGGCCTCTAATCGATTTATCGGGATAGGGCGCATTATGCGGAGCGCATTAAATTTTAGCTAATCTCTAAATTCAATGCGTGCTGCTTTGGAAATAATGACCTTAATGTTTGAATCATTCATTTCGTCTCGCAAAAATTTTCAAGAATTACCCATTATAAAGTCGATTTCGTCGAGGATACGAAAAGATATTACAACTTGAAATTTTGAGATTTTCCTATTTTCAATTCTCGAAAAATCAAGCTGGAGGTCCTCGAACACGCTAAATTTTCTCAGCTCGTGTGAAATAAACTTGCAACACAATTTTCTATTATTCATATCAAATATTCCTGGACAAATATACCTGAATAGTTCGGGGATCGTAAACATTAAAAAAAAAGGGAGAAAATTCGTCGAGCGTAACGAGGAAAAAAAATTTTCAAATTTTCGTTAATGACTCTGTCATTATTGTTTCCATGGTAATCGGTCGAGGTCGAGTGGAAAAACTCATTAAGGCCTTAATTGTTCGGTTTTATGACGAAATTTGGAATCAGTAGACCGCTGTCAAGTGTCGGGGTAAGACGTGTCGAGTCTTTCCGGTAGTTCGGTACAGAAAAACATTTCGTATAGAAATAATTCGACGAGTTCAATTGAGTGTCAGTTCCAGTGTAATTTTCAATGATACGAAAAGTGAATAGTTTAATGTTTCAAATTTATAACATCGTTTCAAAATACTTTTAAATTAAAAAATGTGAGTGCGTATGTATCCTATATTTAAAAAGAGGCTCTAATCAATTAATCGGAATAGAGCGCATTATGCGAAGTTGCATGAAGAATGCGCCTGGAAGAACAGCAAAATATCAATTCAAACATGTCAAAAAAAGCGGTCGCGTTGGCGTTCGTATATTAAAATTTAGCTTCCGTATATTTATGTCTACAAAACTCGGAAACTATAGACGATGGCTATATAGACTTGAAACTAAAGTATATATAATGTATATAAATTATGTATAAAAAGTATATATAATGAAAATAATTGTAAATAATTGAAAAATCACGAAATAATAATCAATAATAATAATAATACATGATAATAATCAATTGCTAAAATGTCAGTGATTTAATAAAAGCTAAATATTTTAAACGTTTAAAGTCTCTTTGTAGAAGCAATAAAAACGTGAAAAAAAGTGCGGGGATGATCTATTTGATTTTCCATTCGGTTTCTATTCATCATTCCTTTTATGGATCAACGAATATATATAGAGGACTTATTTGAAACGGAATGTGGACACAAAACGAGGAGTCTATTTGCACAGTTCCTTAGTAAAAGTGTTCGAACGAGCCGGAAGCCGCGAAGGTGTCGATGTGCCACGAAATCGATACGAAAGGATATTCAAGAGTTACGTTATCTTCGGAGACATCTGACACTGCATATAAGGTGAATAATGGCCGTGCATTTTCTAAACGCATTCGCGCGTCCATCACATTCGCGTCGTGTTTGCATTCTTGTCATCCCCAACGCGTTGCTTCTTCGAGGGAGACGAAAGGAGCGAAGGAATAACGAAATGCCCTGTGAGTAATGAACCGACAATTCCGATAATGCTCGAGATAAATTCGTTCCACTTTTTCTCACGGTATTTCAATGCCAGACGACCGCGAAGTTCCTTCATTTGCCTGAATAATGTGCGTTGAGATAAATTCAAGAAATTTTACTCTTCGCACATCTTAGACACTATTTTTTAAAATTAGATAAATTGCCAAAAAAAAACGAAATTATTTCATAAAATCGTATATGTCATTCAATATAATGTTTAAAAATCTTTTATCATCCATTTCAGACACACTATTATTTTTTTATATTTTAAAATATGGTATAAAAGAAAAGTATCTGAAAAGATCACAAAAAACGTATGACTGAAAATTTATCCCCAAGTGTCTACTACTTTTTTTGTTGGGATCTCGTAAAATGCGCGACGATGAGACCCCGGCGAAAATCGCAAGCAACACACACGTGTACGAGAAGGGTGAAAAAAAATTCAGAGTACATTGTGAAAACATATTCCTTGTGTGATAGCTTATCGTCCAGGCGCTCGTTAAATGAACCTAGGCTGAAATATCCTAAGCCGTCCCATTAAAAAGGGCGACAATGACAACAACCTGCTTTCTAGGCAAGGCAAAAGGTCACTTTTATTTGAGATAAATGTATAAAGAAATGAAGATAACGTTTTTTTAAGACATTTAAACTTTTATCATCCTCTCTCTTATTTCTTATGAATGTCGAAAAATCGTTTTTATTGATTTGTGGAAAGGCTCGTCAGGATGTCAAGATGACAAAAATTCTGGCATCTATTTTTGAAATCTCTATTTTTTATAATTTAAAAAACATGAAAAGAAAATGTCTTGCATTTCGAGTGGCAGAAATGTTAGCGATTAAAGAAAGAAAATCGTGATCTCGTAGTGAAATTTTCATGAGTAATGAATCGTTGAGTAGCTCCACCACCCACGAATCGCTTTTTCAGCTTTTCTTCGCGTTCTTTCAACTTTCGTCCCGGTTAGCTCCCCTTTTTCATTCAAAACGAAGGCTGCATAGGTAGCTTGCGCTTTTTTTTCATCACAACGACCTTGACCGAAATGATGATTCTTGAATTATTTTTTTACCAGCAGTTTTCACGATTTTCAGCATTAAAAAATACTTCTTAAATTCATAAAAACAGTACAATAAATAACATAATTTAATCTTCAATATATCAGTTAATGAGTTCAGTTTAATATCTTTCTTCCAATTATAATTATATCGCGTCACAATTGGCACAAAAGCATTTTCTTGTAGGAAACCAATTTAAAACGAATTAAAAATTGATTAAATGTTCGAAATCACAAAGAATGTCAATGTTTAATAAAAACTCGATTAAAATTGAATACACGTTAATGAATATGTACCAAAAAAATATAATAAGGCAAAATTAATTTCTTTTTTTTTTGTAAATTCTTCTTCGTCAAGTTGTTTTCCTTGTTCAAACGAAAATTCTGCGCGAACAATGGTGATAGACGGTAAACGTTTCCGGAGTATAAAGGGTACGTATAATGAGAATTTATAATTAAAATGTCAAGTGTCTGCATGTGGCACGGTTGCGAAACACGTGACGGTGAATTCGCATTGAAACGAACATTTGGTGCTTTCGGGAAACAAAAACGATTAGGGCGAAAGAAACTGCGGGCTTAACATTCCCGAGGATTATACTCCTTTGAAGCGAGAGAGAGAAAAAAAGGAGCGAGGAGGAAGTGCGTATTTCACGTACTACTTTCGACGTTTGATTCCTTCCACTCGACTTCCTTTCATCCGCTTGCTTTTTCTCAATGTTGCAGGAAATTGCAACCCGGTGGATTTTTTCCCCCTCGCGGCTCGGCACGAAAAGATTTCTCGATGGAAGAACGAGCGTTTTTATTTTCTCCCAAGGGATATTTCTTCATTTCTCTCGGAGTTTCTTTTTTTTTTAATTCAAAAGCTACGGTAGGAGTAATTAGGACGAAGCTCGCATGAAAATAACGATGAAAATTTCCGGGTTGAAAATAAGACACGATTTGCGTGGTGGTTTTTGCCTGAATTTCGTTTTATTTTTCTGCAATAAATTCGGTGTAATTTTCTAATTTTCTTATTTTTACTAAAAAAAAAATACGTATGTAATTCTATACATGTATGAAACTTAATTTTTTCCCCTTTATTTTCCTCTCATATTTTCCCTTTATATTTTTGATAACTATATACAAAATAAAAATGAGTTTGTTTTTTCTACAAGAAATTCGAAGCAATTTTCTTATATTTCGTAAAAAAATATATACGTGTATGTAATTCTATCCATACACAAATCAAAAGGAATCACTCTCTCGTTTTTCCTCATTTTTTTCTCTCCATTATTTTCTTCCTATTTTTATACCTTCTTTTTTCTCCTTATATTTTCGATAAGTGTACAAAAGAAAAATGAACGGAATTTTTCTCAATTAAATATCATATTACATTTATATTCTTCTCTTTTTTTAATCGATAAACTTTTTCTATTTCATTTTCAGTACTTCACAAATAACAATAATAATTTCGACTTCTATTCGGTACATACCATTGAATCATTAACTTGAAAAATGGCATTTCTCAGACACTTCGAGGTTTTTAATTGCTTGAAAACTATAATAAAAGCGAAAAAAGTCAACGAGAATAATAGGGTAGAAATACATCATGATGGAGAAACACAAACATGAACAATAAATAATAACACGAGGGGAAAGTCAATGTTATCAAAATCGAAATGCGGAAGACGAATGGTTCTTTTTTTCGAACACGCATTATTACGATCAACGCGATTATAATTCGATTGTGACCACCGTTAAAAGTTCATAGAAGCCAAATTTTTACTTCATAAAAAATACACCATCCATCACTACACTCCTTTTATCGGAATCTGTGACAAAAATCATAATTTTTTGTACTTTCTCATAAGAGCGTTGATGAATCATAATTTGAAAAATTGTTTTGAAATTTTTTTTTGTATATGAAAAATAATCGTCAAAAAGTGCCACTACACCGTTTATGATGATCTAATTTTTTTTCTAGAATATATAATCCTGTAATTTTAAAAATTTAAATCTTATTTCAAAAAAATTATTCAAAATTGCGTAATTTCTTTAATTTTTATAATTTTTTGTTGAAATTTGATTTGAGTAATTTTGAAATACCATGAAATTAATCTGAAAACATTGAAGGGTTGTGCAAAGTTTTCTGAACCAATTGGGAGATGATTTTTTACAGTCGTGAGTTAGAAATAAAATCGGTAAAGAACATTGAAATATTACGAATATGAGAAATAACAACGGTTGAAATATGGTCGTATTTGGCGGGAAGAAAATGCAATGAGTGGCTCGGTGAATCAGTGCACAGTCTCTTATCAGTCTACAAAATGTTTGGTGGAGTGTGCAGTATGAAGTCCGAGAAACAAATGAGGGAACGACGAAATGAATGTTTGCCCGTATTGTGCAAAGTCTTTTGAACCAATTGGGAGACGATTTTTTACAGTCGCGA
>JAPYYW010002852.1:0-18072 GCA_030522545.1 Cremastinae sp. A BG-2022a
GTTACGCGCCTTTAGCGCTATATAATTAATTCCTTCCTTGAATATACTATTTTTTCTCCACTGTTCATCTTTTCATATAAATTAGTGTGGTTTTTTTTTCATTTTATGCCTATAATCTACCAATTTTTTTCCACACCTACACTTAACCATATATCAACAATCACTAATCTCAATCCCAATACTGTCACTATAGCATTTAACTCAATATTTTTTAAACTTAGAGATGTTGTACATACAACCTAAAGTATAACATTCCCAAATTAATTATACGTTTTGTTTGTAAAGTTTTACTGTACGTATGTATAATATAAATTTTAAGGCACATCAACAATAAACTGTGAGGTAATTTACGTACGCAATACAACATATACGTCGGAATTGCGTCGGAATACGTAATAGAGAAGTTTTTCGACGAGTTCACGAGATATTACATACGCGTCTTTGTCCGAATATCGAATAACAGTTTTTCTTACTCTGGACCCGAGAGTCGCGACGATTCGCGCTCGTATCATCGATATACGCGTGCGAGAAAGATAAAAAATGTGTGTGAGAAATACACACCTCATCATCAGGATGAAGTATTCAAGGATCGATGACGATGTCGCCGTCTGTCGTGTCGGGAGTACGCGTCATTTCCCGATGAGAAAAAAAGGTTGCTATGCAAACATATTATATCGTTTACTGCTTTATGTATATTATTTGACCTCGATTACGTATGCCATACAAAAGTTTTCAAAGATTTCACTCCATGCGCGTCTCCAAGCTCACGCCTCTCCTCTATATTTATTTTATTTTTTTTTTTTTCAAAATAATCCTCATCGAACCTCTTTCGCACTTCAAGTTCGCTTCTTCGAAATTCTAAGGATACACGAAAAAAAAAAATTGTTTATCGGATAGGTCGATGAGGAAAAATGTGTAGAAATTCTAATAGAGAGACATATCTCTCGTCTTTTTCTCGGAATTAGAGTGACGTCCGCTTAGAGGCATTTTTCGTGCAACTTTTTATTCCATCAACTTTTTATTCCCTCGATCGGTGTGACGCTACCCAAAATTGCATTCATTCGAATTCAGTTGAGAACGATCGAAAAAAGAATAAAGCGATTCTCTTTTTGTAGACAGTGGTCGGAGAAAAAATATGGAAAAAGGATAAAAGTAAACATACTCGCTCCAAGGATTATGAAAGTTTTCGGCGAAGCTGGGAGGTCATCGAACACCGAAGTGATGAAACTTTCAGCGAAGAAGCATTTACAAAAAAGTGCAAAATGGATTAACGACTTTGCTAAAATGAAGAAAAAGAATAAATCGAACTCCTTGGACAAGCTGAAACGCGACGAAGGACGTACGAACGACGAAAGACGAATTTTCCCTTGTATATTTATTTCACGTTCGAAATTATCCGTCGATGAAACGTAAATAATAAAAAATCACTATACTGTGCGCATCTGATTATGAATCTGTTAATGAATGTCTAGTTATTTTTAATTTTATTACTGAATTATTATTTATTTTGAAAATGCGAGTCAAGAGTGCAAGTTCGAAGCAATTTGTTATTTTTTTTTCCTCTCTAACCATTTTTTCCTCAATTGCAGTGGCAAACGCGAAGAAAAAAATTTAACTACGTTGTTATAAAATAAAACACTCGAAAACAACAGTAAAGGAGTCCTCTCAAACATACGCACGATTATGGTGTGAAAAACACTTGTCAGTTTAGCATTTTGTTATTCGATTTTTTCACAAATTTTTTTTCTTCACTGCTCAAATGTACGTTAGACCGATATTAATTGATATAACTACAATCAGAAAAACACAAAACATCAATTACATGACATATTTCGAGTCGTTGAAAAATTTTTACCGAAGAATAAATACGGTTAACGAGGCGAGCAAAAAATTGTTGTTCGAATATTCCCGCCATGTTACTTCATTGACACTTTGCCATATTATGAGACTGCATGAAGATACAATGTTGTTGATAATCGGAAAAATGACAGCTTTTTTCTTTTTCATTTTGGTAGTTGTATTTGGATCTCATCACCTGAGCATATTAAGGTAGTTCTATCGTTTTATCGTTTTTTTAGAAAAATTCATTAAAAATTTGCATAAACCTTCTTTGATACAATGTGCAATTTTATATTAAATTTCAAGAGGTTTCACAACGTAAAACTCGAGATATTTATTGTCAAAAATCACTATTTTCTACAGTCTTCCATAAGAGTACGTGTTAAATATTGCGATCTTCAACTCTTGATATGTTGACTTCTGGGTAGTGGAACTTGTTGAAATTTAGCACAGCTCTTTATTGTACTTCAAAGAAGCTTCCCTTAGTTTAAAAAAAATCCTAAGATTGTGATTTTTTTTAATTTTCATACATACGTAACACCTTGGATGACTTTGAATTTTGAGTATGTTGTTCTTGAAACAATTTGCAACAACTTTTCTCAATAAAGTTGAGCTCAAAAACCACACATGGTATCGAGATAATTATAAAAACTTTTGATTTGACTGTACTGATAAAACTACCTTAAAACCCAGTAATTGATATAATCACGATCACAAAATACATTATTCCTTGCATCACTAAAGATTCGTTATAGATTGATTGTAAGAAAAAAAAAGTCATTCAAAAATTCCCGCGACTTTATCTCGTTGACGCGCTCACCACGAGATGACAGCTCATTCCAACAAAAATTTGTCGACTTTGCGATTGCGTAGGTGGCCTGAAACATGACACATTTCCTTGCGCTTCGTACTGTACTGTTTTTTTTAGTCTCCAGCGAATTTCAGCTGGAGTAGTTCTATAACCTAATCTCGGGACAGCTAATCCGGATCTTTTGATTCCCGGGCTTCTGTTGCATCAACTTCATACGCATCTATTTATTTTAAATCTCCTGCAGTTTGTTCATTTTTATTTCTCGCGATAAACAAAGATTTTGTGAAACGTATAGGGACCTCGTTCTCTTTTCGATAAATTATATTTTACCCAACGGTACAAAAAGAATTTTGTCCTAAACTCCGTATGTATAGTAAGCTCCGTTTTTTAACTTTATTGTTTTTCGAATCGTATGTGCATCGATGCACGATGTCGATTCTGTCCAGTGCCAAAAATTAACGAGCATAACTGCAATAAAGTAGGCCAAGAATGGCGCACTCGAAGGAAATCTATAAAAATTAAAAAAAAAAGCATACGTATAACCAATCGTCCTTTGCGGAAGATTCTCAATCAGGTGAGCAAATCACGGAATACGATGCACACTTCTCGATCTCATGTTTATGTCATTTTTTAAAATAACGTTGCTTGAATAACACATTCATTAACGATCAAGCGAAAATTTATATGTTTATCCACATTTCTCATAAAAAGTTACTCATCCTAACGAATTTCAAGGAATATTTTTATTTGACAGAGACCGTTAATAAATTTAATTATAAGCAGTGTAATATCGTGATTCACACGTGCTAATTAAATAATATATCAATGATGAACATTAAAATAATGTCTTTTTTGAAACTTTGTGCACTAATTGTAGTAAATTAATAAAAATAATTAGCAATATTCGCATGGACTAAGTATTGGCTTTTTGATTTATCAAAATTCTCTGAGGACATCAAATGAGATTTAATTGATTCAATGTAATCATGACCTTTCAACTTTTGTATGGCCATCACAATCCATAATATCCAAATGAATTTGTTATCTGTTGAGTTGTAAATATTTTCATATTAATTTTTTATATAGCTAGTTTGGTAATAGTATTTATATAAATCATTTGTTTTCGAGTTGAAAGAAAAACTGATGAACAGTATCAGATGAAAATAAATTAATTTAGAGATAATTTGTTTCTTTCACTTTGTCATTTCTAATTTCCAAATGAATGTAGCTAGTTGCGATTACTAAAATGTATTAAAGCTATCAAAAGTGTAAAAATGTATGTTTATAATTTTCTATGAAACTTATAAAAATATTTTTACTCATAACGTTGTAACCTTGACGGTTTTTTGACTACTTTGTAGATTTTTTGAGACTTGGTACATCATTGAAATAAAAAATTCCATAAAATCGTGACCATGATGGAGCTCAGCCACAGTTTAACCCTCAATGAGGACGCTCTCAACCAAATACCAGAAGCCAAAAGACCAGTTTTCGTATTTGAATGGTTGCGATTCTTAGAAAAAGTTTTAGTCGCCGCACAAAAGGTTTGACCATTGTTTTCAATGTATTGCGACATTTGGTTCTTATGTATCGAAAGAATTTGTGTATAAAGACTGAAAATTATTTTTAGAGTGACATCAAAGGTTGTCAACAAAAATTAGTGGAACAGCTGACACGGCACATGCAAGGTGCTCCTGGACCACCAACCAGAAGACTCATAGCACGCTGTTTAGCTACTTTGTTCAGCGTTGGCGATACATTCCTGCTTTTTGACACGGTCAACAAGTGCAATGACATACTCAAAAACAAAGACGATTCTCCAAGTTTCCTTCCTACTAAATTGTAAGAATATATTTTCCTGTGCAAATAAAAGTTTAATATTTTCATATTTCGTAATAAATTAATTTCCAGAGCTGCAATATGTTGTGTTGGTTGTATGTACGAAAAGCTTGGAAGGATGATGGGCAGATCTTATGAGGAAACTGTGCAGATTTTAATAAAATCTCTGCGATCGGCCGAATCACAAACCCGAATTGAAATCATGCACACACTTGAAAAAGTAACTAAACATTTTTAATCGTGAACCATAACGAAAAATTTGGTAGAAAATATTTTTTAGACAAATTAAAAATTTTTTTTTTCAAAGGTGTGTGCAGGAATGGGCTCAGCAGTAACAAACGTGCACAAAGAAATATATAAAGTGTGTCGACATTGTCTTACAGATAGGGTGATGGCAGTCAGATGTGCTGCAGCTAAGGTAAAAAATATTGTAAATTTTGCAAAATGAAATAAAAAATCTACAGAATTTTATTAGAAAGAGGCCAAAAAATTATCTTCTGGAACGCATAATTTTATATTTATTTTCCAGTGTCTTCTCGAAATGTTAAATCACGCCCCGTTTCTTTACACGGCTGAAATAGAGAGTGTTGCTACACTGTGCTTCCGTGCTTTTGAGGGCTCGAATTACGAAGTACGATGCTCCGTTGCCAAACTACTGGGCACCCTAGTCGCGATGACTCAACTTCCTGCTCCAAAAGGGAAAAACCCGACAGGTATACCGTGCATAAATTTTTTATCCAATAAGTGTGAATTTCGGTGGTTGTATTTTAATAACGTTTGTCACCCCAAACTGTACGAATAACTTTTTTTTCTTATTTTCAGCGAGTCAGACCAAAATGGTCAAACCAATATCCCTTGAGGAAGTATTGAATATCCTGATGTCAGGATTCTTACGCGGTGGTGTCGGGTTTCTAAAAGGTACTGGAGAAATAATAAAGGGGAGCTCAGGAGTCAACAGAGAAGTTCGCGTTGGAGTCACACATGTAAATATTCATAAGATTTTACTTTATCACTTTGTACAAGATTTTTATGTGTATTAGGGTGGTCTCAAAAAATGATTAATTTTATTTTTTCGAGGACACACGTTTAATATCTTCGGAATGATGAAAAAAGATGTTACACCAAATTTCAGCCCATTAACAATTTTTTTAGAGGTGGCGATTTTCAATTTTTTATTTCTCATTTTTTGTAGCTCGATAACGAAGTAACTTACATATATGCCCTCACATATTTTTGTAGAAAATTTGACGCTCTACAAAAAAGGTCTCTTGTAATTTTTCGATAAATTGACTCTTTCAAAAGTTATTCAAGGTTGAAGTTGAAATTGTTTAAAAATTCACCTTTACAGGTATAAGTTTGTATAACCCCCGTAAAATGTTATGGGTTTTTTTCGTAAAAATTTTCAAGT
Source organism: Cremastinae sp. A BG-2022a (assembly GCA_030522545.1). Classification (NCBI taxonomy): domain Eukaryota; kingdom Metazoa; phylum Arthropoda; class Insecta; order Hymenoptera; family Ichneumonidae; species Cremastinae sp. A BG-2022a. The sequence continues at coordinate 5,898 of JAPYYW010002852.1, forward strand.
GGTACAAAATCGTGTCATCCAATCATTTTATAACTTAAGAAATTTTTTTTTACTAAAAAAGACTCTATAACAGTATTACGCACAATACCATAATTTTTTAAAATAGACCAATATTGAGGTGAGTTATTTTTTAATATAATAAATGAATGCATAATTACTAGTACATTTTTTCGCTGTATTCATTAGTTGAAATATTTATATTAATTTTATACAGATTTGTACATGTAAAAGTGAATTTTTACACAATTTCTACTTTAATCTCGAATAACTTTTGAAGAAGTCAATTTATCGAATAATTACAAGAAACCTTTTTTGTAGAGCGTCAAATTTTCTACAAAAATATGTAACGGCATAACATATATGTGAATTACTCCATTATCGAGTTACAAAATTTCAAATAAAAAAAAATTTTCCACTGTTATTTAAATGGAAAACAAAGAATTGAAAATCGCCACTTGTAAACAATTTTTTAAAGGACTGAAAGTTGGTGTGGCATCTATTTTTATCATTCCGAAGATATTAAACATGTGTCCGCGAAAAAAAAATTAGTCATTTTTGTTTGGACCACTCAAATGTATATATTTTTAAAAATTCTGTGCATCTGAAAAATATTATTTCCTCATGTGCCATTAAATGATGTATACAATTCAATAATATGATAATTGCAATTAATGAAACACAAATACTTTTCAAGGCTTACGTCGTATTCGTCCAAATGCTCGGAGGAACATGGCTGGAACGTAACATCGGAATACTCGTGGCTCACGTTCTCGATCTTGTTGCCAATCCGAAGGCAGCAAGCTCGCACGTCGACGCAGTGTATTCGAGAAAATGTATCAACTTTATACTTCGAGGTACCGTCGGGAAGCTCCTCGGCGAGGGTGCACAGGCTGCGGCTTGCAAAGAGATCGCCCACGTTATTCTGAAACAAATGAACTCGATAGGTGAATCATGAAACTTATTTATAATGATAAGCATAAAAAAGTTGCTACTGTTGATTCAGCAAATCTAAAATTTTCGATACACGATTGTCCACAGATTTCAGTCCTGAAAACGCCAAAGACTCGAATCAGGAAACTCTGTTCAGTCAACATCTATTGGTCTGCGCACTCCAGGAGATGGGCAATTTAATTCTGGGATTGGGCACTACCGCAACGAATCTTCTTTCCGATCAATCCCTAAGTAGGTATACGCAGTCGAAAAAAATTGTAGAATAAATACTACGAAAAAACTTGCTAAAATTGTAGTGCTTCCTTTAATCGCATAAGCATTGTTCTACCAAATCAAAGCTGAAACATGCGCATTTGATAATTTAACTACGTCACAAAATAAATTTTTAAGACATTGGTTAAATCTTCAGTAAAGGAAAATGAAAAATATTTTATTCGTGGTTGTTTTCAGGTTTGATCGACACAACGATGACGGTGCTGGTGCATCCGTGCCAAGCAGCGAGGTTTGCAGCAGCGTGGTGTCTTCGTTGCATCTGCGTCGCTGTACCAAGCCAAATAACGCCACTGATAGATCGCTGCGTCGAGGCGATCGAGACAATGAGAAGTTCTCCCGAAGCGATCGCTGGATACAGCAGCGCGCTCGCCGCTGTGCTCGGCAGCGTTCGTTTATCGCCTCTGGGAGTTCCACACACGAAGGGAAAGATAATATTCAACACTGCGGAAGAATTATTACGGAGCGCGAGTCAAAACAGTCGTTTGTCATTGAATCGAACTCAAGCTGGCTGGCTTCTCATCGGAGCGATAATGACTCTCGGGACTGCTGTCGTGAAAGGTCTTCTGCCGAGGATGCTCTTGCTCTGGAGAAATTCCTTTCCACGTTCAAGCAAAGAGCTCGAGAGTGAAAAAGCACGCGGGGATGCCTTTACCTGGCAAGTTACGCTCGAAGGACGCGCCGGCGCCTTATCCGCCATGCACAGTTTTCTTCTCCACTGTCCTGAGTTGCTGAACGACGATATAACCAGACGACTCCTCACGCCTATCGAATCTGCGTTGGCCATGCTTACGAAGTATGCTTTCATATAACCTGTATTGAAAATGCGAGTTTCAATGCCTGTTGAGCCAATTTCGAACTAATGCAACTGTTTCCGGACAGAAAACGATGATTTTATGCCCGCTGAATCAAGTTGCAGCCCTGTTTTCGATCCTGTCAGAGTATCTTTTGTTTATTTCAGACCTTTATTTATTTTCTCCATTAGCCTGAAATTGACTAATTTCGGTTGGTCCAACAGAAATTGAAACTAGCATTTTTAATGCAGTTTACTTACATGAAAAATATAGTGTGTGACGCGTGATGAAACACAAGACAAGTCTTAAATCGTCTTGTTTCATCCTTAGTCACATATTATATTATTGTATAATAAACAAGCTGTGAATTGAGAGATATTTTTTTCAATTCAGAGACCAAGTATTTGAATTCTTTTTCAATCTTTAGCTTGTCGACCGTTCTAAAGAATTATGGCCAACAATTGAAAGCTCCGGCCGCCATGGTTCGTCTACGTTTGTACGAGACTCTGCTATTGTTGCCTCCTCAAACTTTCGAAGGATCTTACACGCATCTGCTTCGTATGCTCGTCTCCGAATTCACACTCACGGAAAATTCAGGAAACACGACGACGTCGCTTCTTCGCGTCGTTTGCAATGCGAATGATTCCGTTATTTTGGGCACCTGGTTGCAGGAAACGGATCATCGAACGATCGAAGATCAGGTTCGTAATGTCTCGCATCTTCGATATTGTTTCATTTTGTTGGTAAATTAATTTTCAGGTTTTTTTAAATCGCGTAATCTCGAATCTCTTCGTTTATTTATTTTCTCGATAAAATCCAATTTATGCTGATTTCTGTAATACAAAAATCTTTCATTCCCTTACTATTTCAAGAATTTTAAGTCAAAGCTTTTTTCTCTATTACGCACGTTCGTGTGCAGATGGAACCAAATCGAAGAGCCGATATGGAACATGTGAGTAATGCGATACCGACATAGAAAACCTAAACATGCGAAAAACCATCGCTTGTTTTATTTATTTAATCGGGTGCAGAATTATTCTATGTTTTTATTATTTTGTTAAATAGCATTCAAATTTTTTATGAAAAAATAATATATTTTATTTTTATACGTTTTGTATTTAGTTAAATTTGACTTATCGACAGTATTAGTTTAAATTGTTGTAACCAGCTAACTTACTGAATAAATTTTTTTCATCTTTCAGTTACAGCCAAATAGCGCTGCAGGTTCTGGAGCTTTGGAGCACAATTCGTGTTGCTTGTACAGACCGGTGCCACGCGTAAGTTTGGTTCGAGCGAAATGTTAATTAATTTCCTGTGAGAAATTAATAATCACTCTTAAATTTCCAGAATGAAATAATTCCTGGGCCTTTGCCACTTGGTGTGGCTGTGATCGATCTTTCGGTCTCGCTGTTCGGTCAAATATTTCCTCGTGTGGCGAACAAGCATCGTTTGCAGATGCTCGACCACTTCAGCGAGTGCATCAAGCACGCAAAGTCTGGAAGGCAGGAGGCTATTCAGATGAACGTTTTTACGGCAGTCTTGAGCGGCTTGAAAGGACTCAACGAAGCTAAGACAGGATTTGGTCAGGAAGACGTCAAAAAATCAGCTACCAATCTCATAATTGTGGGTTAACGTTTCATCATTCGAGTCCAAGTAAATATCGAAATAATTATTTTACGAACATTTTAATTTTAATAATTTTAATCGTTCCTTCAGAGCACCCTGGTTAGCAGTAACTCTATACTAAGATGGGCTGCTGGAGAAGCAGTAGGACGAATGGCTCAGGTGATATCTGATCCTAAGTTTACCGCCGAATTGGCACAAACGAGTTTCGATCGTCTCAAATCGGCGCGAGACGTAGCCAGTCGAACAGGTCACTCATTGGCTCTGGGTTGTCTACACAAATACGTCGGAGGAATGGGATCGAGCCAACACCTCAATACGAGCGTCAGCATCCTCCTTGCACTTGCTCAAGACAATTCGTCGCCTGTCGTGCAAGTAAGAAATGTGTATTTAAAAAAAAACTCGTTTTACAAACGTTCACCTAACATTGTCGTTAGACATCTATTTGATTATTTTCACAAAATATTTTCTTGAATTAAAAAAAACATTAGTTATAAGGATAGAAACTAAAAAGTCAATTTTTCAGGTTTGGGCTCTTCACGCATTGGCTCTCATCGCTGATTCCGGTGGCCCAATGTTCCGTGGATACGTTGAGCCGACTCTTTCGCTCGTACTCACGCTTTTGCTGAATGTTTCACATTCCTACATCGACGTTCACCAGTGCATCGGAAAAGTTTTATCTGCGTTAATAACGACTATAGGGCCTGAGTTACAAGGCATGCAATTTTTTAATATTTTCATTATTTAAAGTATCACGAGAGAGAAAAGATATTAATTTTTTAATAAATTACATTTTTAGGCAACACATCGACGATATGCATGACTCGTTCCTCGTTTCTGTGTGCATGCGCTATAATGCAGGATCACCAAGATCCTTTGGTTCAGGCTGAGGCTACAGGGTGTCTGCAACAATTGCATCTCTTTGCACCAAGACACGTGAACTTGTCTTCTCTAGTTCCAACCTTGTGTGTAAGTTGTTGAGATCATTGATTTTTTTCTGCTGCATAATAACGCATAACTCTCGTATTCGCACGAATCTCGAATTTTTAGCGAACTCTGTCGAGCAATCATCTGTTACTCCGAAAAGCTGCAATTTCGTGCTTACGACAACTGGCACAGCGCGAGGCCAAGGAAGTGTGCGAGCACGCGATGACGCTCGCGAACGAGAGCCGAGACACGAACGTCGTCGAGGGTCTGACCATAACGGAAACGGGACTTCCAGGCGTTCTTTTCAGTATGCTGGACACGGAAACTGATAGCAGGCTAATAAAAGATATTCACGACACTCTCACAAGCATGCTGCAGATGTTGGCAGCTGATAATTTGTCACAATGGTTGTCACTTTGTAAAGATGTTCTCACAGTGGCATCGGGTAAGAATGAGACACGAGGATTTTTATTCAAATATTAAATTAATAGTGACATGAGATGGAAGATTAGCTGCTTACTCTCTTACGATAGAGTCGAGTACGGTAGAAGAGACAGCAACGACAACCGTTGAGGACAGCACAGCCGACAATGAGAGCGTCGACGGAGAAGGGGACGACGATCAGGCAGAGTTTCACGCGGAGGCTGAGAATAAGCAACGACCGACAGTATCTCCTCGTTGGCCAACCCGAGTATTTGCAGCGCAGTGCATTCGTCGGATCGTCGCGACCTGCATGAACAACAAACCGGCCCATTTTGATTTATCTTCGGCTAAAGAATTGCAGATGGTTAAAGGACGAGGTAAGAAAAGGGTTTTTTTTTCTTTTGATCACGTCGACATTTAATCATAATTGAAATTTAATTTTGTTTGTATTTTATTGAACGTGCAGGTGATTACTTGGTTTTGCATCTTTCCGACCTTGTCAGGATGGCTTTCATGGCAGCGACCAGCGACTGTGATCCACTGCGGCTGGAAGGCCTGCAAACTCTTCAAGAAATAATCGACAAATTTGCAAAAGTGCCGGAACCCGAATTTCCCGGTCACCTGTTGCTCGAGCAGTTTCAGGCTCAGGTTGGTGCAGCTCTCAGGCCAGCATTTGCCGCCGAGACACCGTCGCACGTAACAGCCGCGGCGTGCGAGGCTTGCAGCGCGTGGATCGGTAGCGGAGTGGCTCGCGATCTGAACGACTTGCGCCGCGTTCACCAGCTGCTCGTATCGTCTCTGGAAAAGTTGAGAGAGGGCCATACCCGAGCGCAGCTCTACAACGAGAGCCTCTCGACCCTCGAGCGACTGGCGATATTGAAAGCTTGGGCAGAGGTGTACATCGTCGCGATGATAAACGATGGCGCAGCGCCGGACACTCGGGAAACCGTGAATCGCAATGCCAACCAAATAGACGACAACGACGAGGAAGCCTTTGGCGAGTTTGAATTTCAGAACGAGAGTCTTCTAAGTCTCGTTCAACCGGAGCTTCTAAGTTTGAGCCAACACTGGCTCTCCGCGTTGCGCGACCACGCACTTCTCTCCTTGCCGCCGGAATTTTCGAGCCAATTGCCCCATGACGGTGGAGCGTTCTACACTACGGACACGATGGAATCCGCACGGCCCTATTACGCGAAATCCTGGTCACCGATACTACACGCAGCAGCCTTGTGGTTGAACGCCCGTGGTTTCGATCTCGAGGGAACAACCAGAGTGGCCACGAAGAATCCTTCTTCTTCTTCTTCTTCTTCTTCATCTTCTTCTTCGAATAACAACAGCAACAACAATAATAACAACAACGCGAGCAATAATAACAACAATAACATTACGACAAAGACAGATACGAACGTGGATAGATTCCACTTGCTCTTCGGTATCTGCATGGAAGCGCTCTGCAGCTGGCGCTCTTCGGAATCCTTGCAGAACATAGAAACTTGCTTGAGCGCCCTTTACACACTGCTCGACTCCGTTTGGGCGCGAAAAGTTCTCATAACGAACAGTTCGCTTCCCATCGAGCTTTGCAACGTTCTCCACAGGCTGTTGCTCACTCGTGACAGCTACACGGTCCAGATGATGACGATGGAAGTTCTCAAGCAGATACTCAGGGCGAGTCAAGAGAATCTAGCCGATCGTAAGAAATTAGAGCTTAAGGAAATCGTGTCGGCCCACCAAGACTCAAAGGAGATCATGGAGCTTGATTTTCTCGGAGAGGGCGGCGAGACTGGAGAATTAGTACCTGGAAAATCGTTAGTTTTTGCGATGCTGGAAGTCTGTCTCTGCTTACTGGTACGACAAATTCCGGCATTGAACCCTAATCCGGAAGGCACTACCGCTATTCTGTCCCATCGAAGTTACACGCAGTCCGATGAAAATGGCAAACTCATCGCGGCTGCTCTGAACATTATCGAAGCTCTTCCTACTCTCTGCTCGCCACAAGGTACGTCAAATAAATTCTAGTATGAGAAATAAAAGTGTCAAATAGAGCGTTATTAAATTTTGTGGATGCAATAAATTTTCAGGAGCCGTGGCGATACTTCCAACTCTGCTCTACCTCACGACTGGTGTTATAAGAGAAACGGCGATTCGAGCTGACAATGAAGCAGCGAGAGGCTCCGAAGCGCCAGGACACGCAGCGCTTCACTGTCTGAAGAGTTTAATCGTCGACAAGTACTCTCGCGATCAACGAAGTCAAGAGCAGTGGACTACGTTGTTGCAGAGTGCACTGGCAAAAGTAATCGATCTCGCAAAAACAGTTAGCAATGAAGCTAAAATGGACGAGGTGACCATGATGCTAGGAATAGCAGTTTTTGTGCTTCACGCTCTGCCCGACGTAGTCAGTGCACCAAATTTACAATTTCCTTGCATCAACCACTTCCGTCAAGCCATACAATCCGACAAAATAATGGCAAGTCATTTCTATCGTTCACTGACAAATAAATGAGCAATAAAAGTTCATTTATAAATTTATTTTTTTGCTAAATATTTTCTATATGTTGCTCAATCTCTTCTACACTTTGTTTTAGGTCAAACTAAAATGCGTTCAAACGCTAAAAACGATATTTCTGCATCCGGAGCGGAGCATCAGTACGCCGTACATTCACTCACTCGCGCCAAGATTAGTGGAATATTTGTATAGCGACAAAAGCAAGCAAATTACGACCGAGCTCGAGCTGTCCTTTACACTAGAATGTGTCAGCACCATTGAAGCATTGATAGCCCTCGCTGAGCCAACGAATCGTAAGTATATACAAACTCGTACATAAATATTAGGGGTGTGCGAATAATTCGAGCTTTCGAATTATTCGTTCCGAATCGAATCGAATAATTCGAAAATTAGCGAATTATTCGCCAATTATTAAATTATTCGTGAATTTTTGAGTATTTTGAATTCAGGGTTTGTTATGTTAGGTATTAAAATATAAAATTTACAAATAATATACATTTTATTTAAATCATGAAATAAAATTACAAAAACAGAGCAATTAGTATAGTTTTTTTAATGAAAATGAAATAACATGAATAATATTGTAGCAAATTAAGTATTATCAAAAATACAACGTTTAAAAATTTACTACAAATTTTGTTCCAAAGTAATAAATACGATACTGAATCGGTAATTTATTTTTAATGTTTTAAATAAAAAAGTATATTATTCGAAAATGTAATATTTTGATGCATTATGTAATGAACTTTGAATTAAAAACAATCGAAAATCCAGTGATAATTCGGTAATTCGCGAATTATTCGCGAATAATTCGAAATTTTTTGAATTATTCGAAACTTCAAATTATTCGATTCGAACGATATTCGCACACCCTTAATAAATATCAATTCAATATTGTAAGAATATTTACAAATAATATATAAATTGCACGCAATAACTACTTCAGGAGATCTGATGCAAGGTAAAAGTTCATTTATATTCGTGTAACTAAAATGCAGTTTTGAAAAGTTTGATGCGTATATGTAAAATAATTTTTTCCAATTAAAGGCCCAATTTAATCTAAACTTTTTTCCCTCGCTCAGGTATACAAATGTTGACTCTGCTCGTGCCAATTTTGATAAATTATCTGCTAGAGGGTGACAAGTTGCAATATGGTACGAAACTTCAAGTTAGCCTGCATCAGCAGAGTTTTCAATGGCTCAACAAAATCGGTCCGAAATATCCTCAGGTAACTCATTAACTTTATCACCAAAAAATATAAATTACAGAAAATATCAAATCATATCTTTGAGATGTAATTATTTAAATCCCTGCAGGAGTTTAAGACGCTGATGTCCCAATCAAGTGAATTAAAGATGAAATTAGAAAATGCAGTTCGTTCATCTCATCAACAAGCCCAGAGGCCCGTCAGACAATCAGGGATCATGAAACAATCACAATTGAAAGCTCCAGCTCCGTCGATCAAACTGAAAACCGATTTTTCGAATTTTAGTTAAGCACGATCATTACATGTGCACGACGTTTTTGGGCTTTTTATAACGAGTATCCTTTTGAGTGTGCGAAAAACGTGCATTCAGTTTACTGAGCTATGAAACACTAGCTGTGAGTTTAGGCGATATAAATATATTATTTTCAGCAGACGTGACTTCATCGGTTTCAGAGTAATTTTTAGTTTTAGATGTCATAATTTAAGCGGAAAAGAGAATATTTATTCTTCCTTATATATTTGTACAGAAAGAAGTAGTATTTAACCTTAGATTCGAATGAATTTGTATCAACGACTTATACATTTTACGACTGATGCGTCGATGAAGTGACTTTTTAAAGTTGGAACTTTAGATCAATAGATGAGAGACTGAAACAAAAACTTTGTGTCATATTTTCTCGCACTGAAAGTATTATGTATATCTCGTAAATGCGGTAAAAACAAGAATAATTTCGTAACGAGCGAAAGTGGTATTAGAAAAAAGTAAAAATTATTTTTTTAATTTGAAACAATTCAAGTGCACAAAGTAAGGAAAAAAAATTATTTAGGTTTTTAGATTAGAGATGTCAAATGAAAACAATTCGTTCATTCTGGTTCTCTTAACAAATGTGCGTAGTTACAAATGGTCTGCCCTAGGTTGGCCAAGTAGACCATAGATTTGATACAGACTTTTCGATTGAGGAAAAAAGAGATAAAGGAGCTGTATCTATCGAAATTGTCTATCGTGATAAAAAATTGTCCTATGGAAAGAGTTCAAAGCCGGTGGTTAGACAATTACAAAAAATAGTTGGATTGTTAGAAATACTAAGTCAACGAAAATAATATTAATATAAATGCATGAACATTAGAACTATTCGTACAGATAAATAAAAAAATAAAAAATTCTTCCTCAACAGATTTTTTCCATATGGTTAAATTGAGGAAATATGTTTCATTAACTACATAACCAAGTCAATAATTTAATCTCTCGTAATGATATTAAATATTTACTTGAATAGCGACGAAAAAAAATAGCCTACGTGCCCACCTTCACTCATAAACATTATTTATAAATGTAAAGATAAGCATATTCCTGTAAAAATCATTTTAAATGAATGTTCAAAAACTGCAGAATATTTGGCGTAAAAAAAAAGATTATCAGTAGTACCATCGTCACGATGTTTTTACGTACAATAAAGGTAAAAAATATTTATTGTCAACATAAGTACTCTGCTAGAGTTAATATTGATATTAAAATAGTACGATTGTACCAGGTAATCGAGAACAATATAACGTGAGTAGTTGAATATGTAAATGTAATGATAAAAGTAATGAAAATGTTAGAAAACAAGTATTTCGTAGTAATGGAATGAAAATTCAAACTATTTTTTATATTATAATTTTAAGCAACCGTGACCATTATATACTGAATATGTATATGAATTATTGTACAGGCTTCATACTTTATAAGCTGGATTTTATTTTTTTTCTACCCTGATAGCTTCATTTTATTTTTTAAAATCAACCTTCATCGATTCCAGAATTATATTATTTAATTACATTTGTGGACAAAAAGAAATTTGTATGCATTAATGCTTCTGAATAAAACAAAATAGATAGTACCTGCATTCAATTTTATTCTCCTATATAGTTATCGTTTTTCATATTTAAAAATATCAGTGAAATAATACATTGACCCGGTCGGGAAATATGTTTAATTATTTTTAATACTTCAAAATATTAATTAATTTTCCAGTATTAAAGTTTGTAAAAAAAAGTGGAAAGTGATCTAGTATTCGAAATGGTGCAGTGAATGCTAAATTTTTCAATTAAATATTAATATAAGTGTGAATATTTATTTATTGAATATTAAGGTATAAATAATAAATGTTACTGAGCATAAATACATATAACGATCTTTTTTTGATTTATTTCAGATGATTTTTAAAACAGATACATTACAAAAACTGCAAAACTTCACCTAAAAAATAGAGATTCATTTTTTATCTTAGTACATAGTTTCCTTGAGAATAATGCGACGTTGTTCAACATATACAGTGGCGTGCAAAAGTTTCGGGCCAAAATATTTTTTGTGGATATTACATAGAAATTACATAGAAATGCGTATGAAAAAAACAAAACTAATAATTCCAAAACTAACAAAATATGGTTCAATTTTTTGACTTGAGTTAGTACTTTGTTGCCATGTACTTGACAGCGATCATAGCAGTACATCGTCGAATCTTAGATGTCAGGAATTGCGAAATACGATATTTGAGCAATTTTTTCACTTATATTGCAAATGATTCCATAATTCCATCTTGTAGAGTAATTTTTCATTCCAACACACGATCCTTTAGCTCTTGCCACAAATGTTCAATCGGATTTAAATCCAGTGACTGGGACAAATACGAAAAAAAATGTAAACAAATAACGCGCGACAATTATTGAGCCACTATCACCTGGGCTCGATCGCGTTATTTGTTTACATTTTCTTTCGTATTTATCAAAGTCATCAGATTTAAATTCGATTGAACATTTTTGGCAAGAGCTGAAGAATCGTGTGTTGGAATGAAGAATCACTCCAATAAGACAAATTATGGAATAATTTGCAATATAAGTGAAAAAATTGCCCAAATATCGTATTTCGCAATTCCTGGCATCTAAGCTTCGACGATGTACTGCCATGATCACTGTCAAGTGCTTGGCAACAAAATACTAACTCTAGTGAATAATTCCAACCATATTTTGTTATTTTTGGAATTATTAGTTTTGTTTTTCATACGCCCAATACTTTTGCACTCGCATAAAATGAAATTATTGCATAATTAATTGTTAAAGAGAAATATCACTGTTTATGATATGTTGTTTTCAAATAAAAGTATATACCATTGTCATCTCTCATTTAAATCTCCTGTACCATCGTATTTCCATGTAATATTCACAAAAAAAAAGGTTGACCCAAAACTTTTACACGCCACTGTATGTATGTACAGTATGTATACACAATTCTTTAAGGAGGTTCGATCGTATCTACGCCCACGCGCATTCGTCTTACGTGAAAAGGCAAAAATCGTCAAGCGAAATTATTTTCAAGATAATCTCTTGAAAATTTATATCGACGTTCTTTGACATCTTATTAAAAGATTCGCAAAATTAGAGGAAGCTTCATCGAGTAGATATCGAGATATTAATTGTGTAAAATTGTAACTTTTAACA
>JAPYYW010002853.1:0-17861 GCA_030522545.1 Cremastinae sp. A BG-2022a
TTCTACGTAGTGAAACCTCTTAAAATTAAATATACAATTGCACATTGTATCAAAGAAGGTTTTTGCAAATTTTTAACAAAATCCTAAGAAAACGATTTTATGATAAAACTACCTTAAGGAATTTTTTCAGATTTTTTCATTGCAAATTACGTGTTTTAACATGCCTTGGATCTTCAGCAAACCACGATAAACTTACATAATGTCGAAAAACACGATAAAGTGTTTATCCTGTAAAAACACAATAAAATAACTCGCGACACAATATTTGCATCTTTTGCATTGTAGAAAATGCGTACGACGGCTCGCCTATGGCTTCTAACCGTCAAAACGCGACACGAATATCGAGCAAGTCGTCGCCGGTCAAAGATGCGTCTCGCCACGTGACGACGCCAGTTTTTCTGCGATGCGATCGGTCTGGGAAACGCGCGACTCTGCTCGTTGAGCTCATTTGTAATGTTTCACTTTTTTTCATCAATCCCACGGGCTTTCAACGATCTCTCGTCAGAAGCTTACGCAACGACAAAATACATCTGTTTTCTAAATTTTCCCAAATCACTTTTAAAATATTTTATATTACATTTTCTTTAAACAATAATGTAAAGATTTTTTAAAAACTAGCTTTAATATTTTCTCTGCGTTTTTTAAAGCTACTGTATGAGGAATCTCTGATTAAAAAATTAACTTTAAGGCAGTTCTCCAGCCAAACGAAAGTCTGCAGAAAATTTTTATGAGTATATAAGTAAATTGAGTAGTTCCTAATTTATTAGAAAAAAAATCGAGGGGGGTCGCCGATGTCATTTTCGAAAAAAATTGAATTGAAAATGTGCTTTTTAACACCCAAACATCGCCCAAGATAGTAATTATGTACAATTATTTGGGTTTTTGTGTTGTTAAAAACTGCAGATCTAAATAAAAAACCTCTCATTTTGTTCGTCATTAAAAAATATGCACTTAAAAAAAAATGGGCCTGTTACCGAGCTTTCTAATAAAATAAAATAGAATTAGTGGAAATTTAATCTACAAATCGCAGATCTCCATCGTTTTTTCAAATATTTGGCAACTTTGCCCGCAACGTAAGACTTTTAAAATATAATAAATAAGTAAATAAATACATCTATGTATAAGAATCATGCGTTTTATTAAAAAAATCAACCACTTATTTTTATAATTTTTTGGTGCCCCCACAAAATACGGACCTATACTGGAGAACTACCTTAAAACAACCTTCTTTTATCTGAAAATTTCGAAATTTCAAGTGATATATTAACTTTTAACGATGGTAAACAAGTTTTATTTCTAATGTCCGGTACCGTGTTACGCGAATATCTTTTTTCACTTTCTTTTTTTTTTTTTGATAATCTCGATTTTTTCGACTTTGGAATGTATGTGATTTTTTTTGCAGTTTTGACACGCGAGACAATGTTAGAGAAAATTGCGTACAGCTGACTCGTATTGAGATAGCGAATGCACGTTTAATCCCATAATGTGTACTTGACCAATTTTCACTGGCGTTCAGTGAGATCAGTTTACTTTTGCGCTATCAACTCTACCATTAGAGCTGTCAAGGTCGATGAACGCGTTGCGTCACGTCGTTCGATAATAATTGCATTTGTGTACATTTCGGTGAGTTAGGTCATGGCATGAATGAAGCTCCCGAGTCGTTTTTCTTCACATTCTTTTCAGAATTACAAGTTCGCTTTTTCTCTTGATCAATCTGTTATTCGATTTTTCTCTCAGGGTTGCTGGCACGGTTGGCGCAATCGTTACTTGTCCTCTGGAGGTCGTCAAAACTCGCTTACAATCGTCGACGTCTGGCTTTTATCCGCCATCCGGAAACAAGGAGCTCGCCTCTGGGCATGTCACGTGTAAAAGTTTTCCCACGCTCCAGCAGAGGAGGCGACTCTGCACTGGAGGATACTCGAGGTAAATTTCTTAAAAAATCATTCAGAACCTCACAGTTTCATCCTTCAAGACTATTTTTCGTGATTCAATTGTTTTCTATTCAATATTTTGTCTCGTCAATAAAAATTATTTTTGTCTGTCGAATGCTGATAAAATCAACAAATTTTTGGCGTCATCGTGTACATCCAAATGTTTCCACGAATAAACTAAAAGTAAAATCATTGGGTAAACATTTTTGAAGAGGTTTTCCTCAAAACATTTGTTCTGAGAAAAGCAAAGTCACTGTTTCCCTAATGACGGTGAAACCTAAAATAAAATCTTATGACAGTATAAACATTTTAATCTATTTTTCTGTTTTTTATTCTACGGGCATTCTTTATATTGAGCTATTAAAAAATTGCTCTTTTTTTCGTAATAACTCTGATTTTGATTTTATAATTTAATAAAAACAGGATTACAAATATGTGCATTTGGAACAATGAAGAAAAAAAGTAACAGAAAAATGTTTAAATACAAAAAAGTGGATTTAATAATTGAAGTTTAGCTGCAATGCGTGTTTTATTTCATAACCTACATCCTTTTTCCATTATTTCTACTTATTATGCTTTAAAACTCGAGAAATATGACATTTTCAAAACTTTGAACGAAATTTGAACATTTGAACCAAATTTTATAATTTGACTGCACCGAGAAAATGACGTTAATTGAAAATAATGAAATTCGCAGGTATGCTCTTGTGACATTCTCTCAATGCGGAGTCGCGCCTCCGCCTGGGGGTGGGCCACATCATCACGCTCATGCACCAACCGGCTTGGTACACTGTTTGAGGTATATCGTAGAGAACGAAGGTCCACGTGCCTTGTTCAAGGGCCTAGGCCCGAATCTCGTTGGCGTCGCGCCATCGAGAGCCATTTACTTCTGCACGTACTCGCAGAGTAAGGCTTTTTTCAATTCTATGCTACCGCCAGATAGCCCTCTCGTCCACGTTTGTTCGGCATCGTGCGCTGGTGAGTTGAGAGAAAAAAAGCAAAGATTTTTATTCGATCGAACATTTCCTGAAGATAACGTGAAAATTACTTGTCCAACGATCGAACCAAAATTCAGATCGAAAACGATTAAAAAGTCGACAATGATTGCTTCCACTTTTTTATTAATTAAAAAAAAATGTTACAACTAAATTGACTTCATTATAGATTGTTCTTTAAAATTTTAGACAAATGATGATCCATTCAGTAATCGCCGTTGAAATCATTGAAATTTACAAAATTTTATTTTTAAACTCATTCAACAACGTCCATTCTCACTTTAGTACAATGCAAAACGCATTGAACGTTACAAAGAAGCAAGTAATCATGAAGTCCATAAATAGTAACAATTTAACACTCGAGCATGAATTATCGTCGATTTATCAATTCGAAAGTGCACACAGACGCGCGAGCTTCACGAACGTCGAGTCAATTGACGTTTCAAAGGCTCTACTCGTGTTCGCGTGTCGTAATCTTGTACGATGACCGGCTGACCGTTCCTCGTATCCGTGTTTATATCTGTACGTGCAGACGCATTGTGAACTCCCAAAGAAGCGTCGAGGCAGACACGCAAACGCGCGATTGGAGAAATCTCACTTCTACGACCCCCTCGACTCGTTTATCATTCGACTTCAATGGACCTCGCCAACGATTACCATACGAGTACGAAAAGACTCGCCTTTGAACTCGAGTGAGATTATTTTTTCTCATTTCGCAAATATATTCACCTGTTCGTAGTCTTCGTTATCTCTATCTCTATCCATTAAAAAAAACGTATAAAAAAATTAAAATAATATATTTATCTGATTTGGAAGAAACTATTAATAATAGTTTTGTCTAAACTCTTCTTTTTTTCTGTGCAAGAGATAGTGTATTATCTACCACTGTTAATTAAGGACAAATTCATTTCACCTTATCACTTGGCATACGAGAGTTCAAAGTTACGTTAAAATATTCGTACAACCTTCGCAAAATTCACCGGAAATGATAGACTTGAGAAAATCTAGTTGTCTGACAGTCTGATTGAAGATTCTTGTTTGAAAAATTGACGAATAATTTTTTCAAGCACTGCGTCACACAGCCTCGTGATCAAATTGCATACTTTGAAGTAAATTCTAAATAAGTGTGATATAAAAGTGAATAAATCACTTCAATGGTCGGTAATAATTTACAAAACTTTGTGTTTTATTTGACAATTTTGTTAGTTCCGCAATGTGCTAAAACATTTTAGATTTTTGTGCAATAAAATTTATAGTATCAGAAACATTCTATAAATCACTCTTTTGGCTTCGAAGATCGGGCAAGCACGGTACAAAATACAAATGTCATCGAAACAAAACACGCCACCGCGAAGTGTGTATTCCATAGGCGGAGAAAGCAGTAAACACATCCGCGAATGACCCGACGCCGACACGCGGGTAGCACGTGATCGGCGAGAAAAAAAATTTGCGCAGGATATTTTTACGAGCTTCACGTGCGCCGTATCACGTAGGCCGGTTCACCACGAGCGTGAAAATTCGTCCATCGAGATACTCGTTAATCTCATCTTTGCGTTCTATTGATCATCTCTCGTAAATTTCCGGCCACGTTGGATGAATGTGAAAGTGATATTTTGTGAAATATGGATTTGTGAAAAATTCATCTTGAGAATTAGTGCATTTTAGTATCAATATTATGAAGTCTCGTGCAGCGAGTCCGCAATGACAGTAACGATCGTAACGAAAATAATAATAAAAATGAGAGAAAAAATAAGTAACGAGGGAGTTTTCGCGTCGTTTTGATTCGGGCCTGCGAACACTCGTATCGAATTGCCGGCGCATGATCTAAATATAGACTTGTCTCGTTACATCACGGTAAACAAGTTTGTTTTGTTATTGAGATGGTAGAAATTGGAGCGTTGCCTTCGCATAGAAATAATAGTTCGACAAAAAGACAAATGAAGTAAAATTAAAGCTGATTCTGGCTCGATAATTGGTGTTTTAGAAAATGGCAGGAAATGCCAGTTCTTGCAGTAACGCGGAATGTAAACATGAGCTGAGTAGAGAGGGAAACATACGTCGACTGGTTCTGAATTCGCCCATTTGTTTTTCCTTTTTTTTTGTCATGAATATTTATGAGAAAACTTCTTACTCGAATTTTTTTTTTCTACGTTGTATATTTTCTCGTATGAGAAACTTTCGCAATCTCGATTCGATCCTTTTATTTTTTAATAAACAAAATTGTAATGCTCATGTCGAAAATACAGAAAAATATGATATTTATTAATGAATATGTTAATTTTCTTGAATTAAAGCCCCTTGAAATTTGATAAACACGTGCATACGACGTGAAAGAAAGTTTAGTCGAATTTTTAAAAAAACCTACCGACGCTCCTTTTTCTTGACAATTATATTAACCAATATGATTCTTTCGTATTTTGAATTTTACGCATGATCACGAGAACCTACGTGTACATTGCGTCATAAATTCTAGTCGTTAATTTAATAATTTGCACGCGTAGTTCGCGATGTTAGAGCGAAATAATAAAAGGAATTATGCAAGAATTCACACGATTCGCGTTTGTTCGACATATTTAACGGGTACCTATCCTCGTGTTCTAAACGTGACGTCGTTTACTCAAGGATAATCGATGAGCATTCATAAATCTTCTATTGTGCTCCAGTTACAAATTTGTCCCTTATTTTCATAAAAAAAAAGGGATACAGATTGACCGATGCGTTCGCAAGTGCTTTATTTGCATATTTTTGCCTTAAAATAACGAAATAAAAAATAAATTTGGAATAAGAATTAGTTGGTTATAAAAAGTGCATCCAGAAGTTATATATTTAACGATTTTTCAATTTATTACATTTATATTCACAAAATACAGGCATTTTTCATGTTTGATTCTTCAACATAAAATTCTTTCACTATACCATCTCTAGTTACCATCGAGTAACGTCGACTCCTCGTTCCACCGAGTTCCGGCATTTCCACTCCCATTCCAATCGATCTCGTAAATTTACCGGACGGATCAGCCAATATTCTTACCTATACAAAACATTCTGTTAGTATTATTATTATTTCACAACTATTTTTCAAAATTTTCATCAAATCTTATTTACTTGCATTTTGTATCTGTAAATTGATTGTAATATTGTTGACAATTGATATTCATATACCAATTATATCGTATATTTTAATTCTAATAATGAATGAAAATTTCATTTTTTGTGGACAAATATTTGATCAAGCTATTTTAAAAATTTTATCGGAATCGACCGTGTTGTTCTTAAATGAAAAATTATTAATGTCAAGCTTTTTTTTGTAGATTATACACGCATTCGTATGAAGACTTGTCTGAAAGTTCAAGTATCACAATTTTACAATGAACTTATATAACTAACGTCATTAAAAAACTGAAATTCATACATTTTGTTACAAATTACTGTCACTTTCCTCAATATTTTATAACTAAATCATTGCTATCAATTTGACATACTAGAAGTGACTGTAAAATAAATAATATAATTCTTTAATATAAACAATGTAATCTGTGTATATTGTTTACCAAATCACTCTCTCGACGAAAAAACTCACTACCTTAACATCGGATATTTAATCTTTACGATCTTTTCACGGCAGACAGCGATAAACGGGCACAGTCGCTTGTACGTTTTAATGACATAATTCGAGTTGAGAAGTTGCATAATTCGATGATATTACGTGATAAATATATAATGCGATAAAAATTGCAGTTTTCAGATCTTAATGAATCGCTAATTCCTTTTTAACACAGAGAATACGTGAAGTAATAAAAAGTGATTTTTTTTTAATTTCGAACGTGAATAATAATCTGCAGAGTTGAATAATACTTTTCCTGGCGCATGCTTGACCCACCCCCAGGCCGAGAGAACGTAAGGATCGTTCACGGAAACGCAAATTATTTCTTGAAACCCTTTCGACTTCAATTCTTCCGATCTGTAGTAAAAAAAAAAAAAAATTTCCATACGTCGGGTCTCGTTATTTTGACGTTTCAAACATTTACTTTTGCACGAAACCTCCGAGATGTACTCTCGAACATCCGGGCACGAAGGCGCCAGGGATACCAAAAATAATCGCTTTCTTTCGTCGAACGAGTTTCAGAATATTCATCAATTTTTCCGAGCCCTCCTCGTACAGATTGACACTCGGTAATTTGTCGCCGACTTTTATCCCCGTCATTTCGAATAGTTACAAAAATTATATATTTTTTTTGCGTTTTACAGGTTAAATAAATGTAAATGTGTGACAGCTGATAAACAATTTTCATTTTATCTCGCTTTGTGATACTTTTTTTTTAATTCTCGAATAAATATGTTGCAGGTTTCGTAGCGAGCACTGCAACAAATCCGATATGGTTCGTAAAAACGAGGCTACAGTTAGATCATCACATGAATCGAATTACCGCCATGGAATGCGTACGAAACATATACCGTCAATCGGTAAGAAAATGTATTAGAGGAAAAAGTGAAGAGAAATCGTGTGCGCAAATACGAGATATTTTTATTTTTCGTATGCAAAAAAAAGTGCAAAAAATTCCTTGACGTCAGAATTTTCTTCCAAACGAAAAATAGCTTGAGAAATTATTATCTCGCTTTCAAGTTCAATCGCGGTCACTGATACACGTTCTTGTACTTACTCGTCACTTTTATATCTATCTTAGTTTATAATCGTTTCAAGATTGCGTAAAAAAAATACAAGAATGTTAATTTTATTGTCAATGATGAATATTCCGTGTCATTTTCCGAGAATTTACCATCAATGACTGCGTACGTTTTTCTCCGATGCTGAAGACTGTTGGGCAGAAAAATGTTTTCTCGATTGCAAACTCATTGGTCAGTGGCCTCAAACGAGCTTTCGCGGATCTAGGAATATAACTTTGGCACTTGTTTGCATTTTTTTTTTGGATGCGCGATCAGGCATCTCTTGTCTTTCTCACGGCTGCGGACCAACCTCGTTTCCGCCGGTCATTTATTTTAGCTTTTACCCGCAACAAATCCGTACAACTCGTCTCGGAAATAGAATTAGATATCTAGACGAAAATAAAGGAAAGTTGTTCGAATGAGAAAATCTTTCGTTGGGCTCTCTTTGTAAAACGAAAATATAGGATTATTGCGATACAATTTACTCGAGACTGAAGCACATTTGTAAATACGAGGTAGAGAGCTGACTCGTCGAGCATGTTTTTCGAAAATTACTCGATGCGAGTACAAATATTTGCAAAGCGGGTAAAAGAAGTGACCCGCATTTCCTCGGGATGCGCGCTCGATAATGAGATCGCGATAAAGCTTATCGTGCCTGGAGAAGAGAAGAGAACAAAGTTAAAAAATTTGCGTGCGACGCATCGTTACTCGGAAAATCGTACGATGCGAGAGAACATTTTTCAGGATGCCCGGGTATCTTCCGAGAGCGAAACGAGAAAGAGATGGGGGAATTAAACTCGCAAGCACAGACGTATAAATCAGAAATCGTTCTCGGCGCCGGTCGACCTTGAACGTATATGTATATAGACTGGTACATGAAGAACCTTCATATTTTATCTCTTTTTCTGCCTCGTTGCCGGCTTCCTCGCTGGCCATCTCGTTCCCTCAAAGATCTGGCGGAAGTGCAAAATTTCGTCTGACGAAACCCTCGCCCCCACTTTATTTCAACTTTTTAGTATCGATGTTATATCGTTAATTTTAGACGAGTTCGTCCTTATCAGTCAAAATTCCTAATCGCATCGATCAAAAATGCAAATAATTCTCGGTGTTGATTACTCGGTATCCCCTCTTCGAGATCGGAGCACGCTTCTGGCTCGTGTGTTCCGATAAGAGCTGCGATCAATTAACTCGTACGATATTATTTATAAAGCGACACGAAGCTTCATTTTTATTGTTCTAGCAGAATTTATCGGTCGTTTAATGAGATATTCATGCACGAAAACATTCGAACAGAGAGAATAATTCAATTTTTGTCAACGATAAAGACTCGAGTATCAAAAAACCTGACAAATTGAACTTTTATTGAAATTTATTTAATTTTTTTTTTCTTCAGGGCTTTCTTGGCTTTTACAAAGGCATCGTCGCATCTTACATGGGAATAAGCGAGACTGTCGTGCACTTTGTCATATACGAGGCGGTTAAGAGCTGGCTCATAGCCCATCGTTCCAGAGTACAAACGAACGTTGACGACGGATCGAAGAGTACGCGCGACTTCTTGGAGTTCATGGCTGCCGGAGCTTTCTCAAAAACGATCGCTTCATGCATCGCTTACCCACACGGTGAGAACTTTTTTTTCCATTATTTTTATATTCCGCTTTTTCCAATCCAATATTAAAAAAGACACACGAAGCCTCTAAATATAAATTAAATTCAAATTGGAAATTACCAGTCGAGCTCTTTTCAGAAAATTTCAAGCTCCGCAGGAGGTCGAATTATGTTAACCGAGACGTCGCTGCAATTTCGGTCGGGTTACGTAAATGAGGGGAACGCTGTTGTAAAAGCGAGTTTTGAATATCGCGTGGCTGCTCATCGGATCGTGCACATTTATCGATTAATCAAACTTATTGCGCACGCGATACGCATAAGCGATCGAGTTACGACCTCCTGCAAGCTCTAAACGAACCTAAACTGATGGACAACGTTCTTTATTGTTATCTATTAGATCTAATCTTTCGAGAAATTGCGCGCGGATCCTCGTGACTTTTCCGACGAGTCGAAATTGATAAAAAAAATTTACGAAAATACTCCCAAAATATATTAATTCGTTGTACAATTACGACGATTTTTTTTATTTTTATTGTGACGTATAAAAGGTAATTTTTTCATTTCGTCGAATTGAGCTGTCAATCGAAATATGTTTGCTATGAGAATAAAAGTCAATATAGCCGACAACCGTAATAGAACTGTTATGCAAAGAAAGAAAAAAGCAGGGGGTGCAACCAGAATGACTCCAATCTACGATGATTCAAGCGAGGATGAGTGAACGAGCTGGCGATAAGATAGCGAAAATCGCGCTCGAAATCTACGTCGCAGACAGCGTTTGTGTGCCTTTCATTATCACCTTTCATAACTGAGAAAGAACTCGAGAGCGCAAAAAAAGGAAGAAGAATTTGATTTTAACACCCAAGATATGTCGTACATTCCGACATGCAAAGATACATCGACTTCGTCCTCATGCCGAGTCCGTTCCAACATTTTTTTTTAATCATACACTCGGGCACCCTGCCAGACCGTTCTACTTTAGGCCACGGACTTTAGACATATTCCCAACTTCTCTATTTCGCAACGGAAATTTCAATTATACGACCAGTCGCGATTTTCGCAATTGCGAATTGAATATTGTTCCCATTGTTTTTCCTACGTACCTGCGTTGTCAACGTCGTTCAAAATATATTTGTAACTTTGCTAAATTTGGATATCTCTTTTCTCATTGCAGAAGTTGCGAGAACTCGTTTGAGAGAGGAAGGGACGAAGTATCGCTCGTTCTGGCAGACCCTGAACATGGTTTACGTCGAGGAAGGCGTTAGAGGTCTCTATCGAGGATTGGCGACGCAGTTGGTCCGGCAAATTCCCAACACGGCGATCATGATGGCGACGTACGAGGCCGTTGTTTACGTTCTCACGCGGCAGTTCCATCCGTCGAGCACGAGCTCCGGGAGCAACGGAAAATCCGCGCCGTACTACAGTGAGAAACCCAAGAGAGAACTGGCCTAGGAATTGCTATGTGGTTCCGAATAAGAGAACCACTCATCATTTCTCACTCCTGTTTTGGCGCGCGCAAGTGCCCAGAAACGCGAAGACTCCGTCGCAGCCGTTCGACGGATTTGTTCGTCGGTGCAGGGAGGAGCTTTCGATCTTTGTCAAGATTCTTCCGTCTCGAGATAAAGAGCGTCTCGATTCGACGACAGGAAGATCAGAAATCTTGAAGGTACAGGCGCCGAGGTAGGATCGCTCGACGCGATACGCCTAAGGAAATGATCCCAGAGTAACGACAATGAGGATATTTAGAAATCTGGGGATTCAGACACTTTTCGATTGGAATCTTTTTTTGACGTATTCGTTCTTTTTTTTCACTTTTCGTTTGAAATAGTTATGAAATTTTCTTTTTTGAGACTAGTGAGAGCTGTACCATTGTCGATCGCTGATTTGGCGATAAGGATGATCTCGATCGTTTGCAAAATAAATGATAATTAATCTTGAAACCGATAAGAAACAACAGGCCCCCTAAACGGTTTTTTTCGCGATATCATATCTTTCGGGTACATCTAGAATCTCCCAACATGAAATATCTTCGATTCTTCACGGTTCGTTTTTAAATCTACATTGTCTAGAAGCGAAAATTTGTGTCGCAATAATAAAATTTGAAGCTAATTTCTTTCTTAGAATATCGGAACAAATCGAGTCAAATTTTCCAAAGTTTTTACTGAGTCGTCAAATGTTTTTGAAAGCGAATAATTGACGCAAAAGAGCGTTGATAACAACGAAAGGCTAGAAAGGGATGTATGTAATGTAAACAACGAGAGTAAAATAATAAAGAGGCTATTTCGAATAATCTTTTTTTCATTACTCTCGTAGAGTCGCAGTCGACCTTCTTTTCTGCATAAAAGATAAAACGATGATATAAGAATGTTTTCATACTGTTCGTATTGTGCTTGTATCCGTACCACCAAAGGTGGTTCTTCCCTTTCTCCTCGTTTTGCGGAAGTATCGAAAGAAAAAAGTGATAGAGTGACTGAAGTCTGTAAATAGTCGAGACTACTTAGAATCTACACGTAGATTTCTTAAACTATTTTATTTTTTCATCATTTACATTGTAAATACCTATTTGTATAGAGACAAAAGTATAGAAGTATTATGTGCGTTTTACGATCCTGTACACAATCTTTTCTTTATCCAGAGCTTTCAGAATACGATCTGCTGAAATAGTGTGGATGTGTAAAAAGGAAAAAAAGTGAGATATTGGATAGGAATTAAAAAAATTATACTCGTCGACTCTCAAACTTCTACAAAAATCGATTTTCAATTTTTAACACATTCTGAAAGTTATTCATGGATCGACGTGAAAAAATTCTTGATCAAAATAATGTCTCACAAGCTAAATTATATTATAAAATCTTGCAGATAGTGAGAGTCGATGAGATGTTCTGTGATTTTAGTTTATCAATTAAAGTGTGTAATAAAAAAGGCAAATGGTATAGTCAATGAAATATGCAACTGTGTTTTTTAGTTATGGAAAGAATAGGTGCCAAACAAGCCACTAAGTGTACAAAGTGTATTATTGATCTTTCTTACAGACGTAAATGTAAGCGAAATAACAGATGACATAGCTTTATGGAGAGAGAAGAAATTTTGATTTTGCTTTCGTTGAGACATCACATACCTGGTAATAAGAGGCGAGGGAGTGAAATGTATGACTTGTCAATTTGTATACGCAGAAAACGTGATTGAAAAGGAAAGTTGGATGTGTTGTTGAAAGACTGAATTAATTTTACCGTATTTAGAAATAGTTTTTCTTTCGTTTTTTTTTCTTCTGTAAACTCATACGGTCAATGATCGTAATGAACTGCAAGCTTTAGATTTAGCATCATTATAATAAGAAAACAAGAGAACAGCGAAACGAAAATCTTCCCAGGTATCTCCGTTGGTCAATTGTCAAATAACACTCGTTTTATTCAACTTGAAAGATGAATTAGATGATCACGTTATTCGATACTCCATAGGGCACCGCAAAGAACGTCCCTCATCAATAAAAGAGAAAGCAAAAATTAAAAAAAAAAAAGATTTCTCCGTCGTGTACCATAGATTTATTTTTAAGAAGCTTTTCTTCGCGATAATGGAAAACGAACAAAAAAGAAAATATGCCCATCCTTCTAGGATGTAAATGGCTGTATTAGAGTCGCCTAGCGAGTCTAGGCTTTTTATCAAAAAGCAGAAGAAACTTATATAAAGAATAAAAATGAAAATATATAAATAGTGATATTCGAGCAACGCATAATCGGATTACCGAGAGAGTTTATTAATGATAAATATACCTGTTGAATATAACGTTCCTCAACCCATGTACATTGTACTTTGCCTTGTATTATTTAAATATGGATATTAAAAGCATTAAAAGTAAGTCTTGATTTTGTCTGTTTTATTGAAAAAATACTTATGTAACGGTAGTGTGATTTACATTGTGCACGATTCCAACTTAGATTCCACGAGGTAGGTCTTTTCTTTAAGCTTATTTTTCTCGATTGTTTTTTCCATGACGAGGAGAAAATCATACAAATAGCATGGACTTGAATGATTGCACATCGCATACGCCAAAAATGGTATTTTTCTCAAAGCCCTTCCACTCAAGCCAACACTCGTCTGGCTCAGCTTTTTCAAAAAGAGGTAGCTTTCGGTTGAAATAAATTTTTCATTCAAATCTTGTTCCAATAAACATCTCTCCTTCACCAGATCAGTCTGAAATAATTTAATTTTTTTAAACTTCATCGATATTGAACAAACGAGAAAAATTTACGTACTCGTATCAATTCGGTAATACAACTCCTGTAAATATGATAAATAGCGCGGCTCTCAGGATGCCCGATAAATTGTTTGATATCTGCACGATCGACGAATGCCAAATCGATGGCTTCCGTTACGTTGCTCGTTGTGAGTATCATAACGTTCGGATAACTTTTTATTTGATCGAGCTGGGTGAGAAGAGCGTTGACAACGCGTATAGCATCCGAGGGTTCCGTCCCGTTGGTACAAGATTTCCGGGCGTGCGCGAGCGATTCGACCTCGTCAATGAGAACGCACACGAACGAGTTTGAATTTTCTAGCAGACGTCGAACTTCGTCAAATAATTTCATCACCAGCTTCCCACTCTGAGAATCAGAAATTGGCTCAATGTATTGGAGAAGAGGAATTGAAATTAGGATTAAAATATTTACCTCGGAAAACCATTTTGAAAAAAGACTGTGACTGTTTATTTCAATTAATTCCACATAGGAATACTTTTCCCCAAATCTGATTGCTATTTTTTGAGCGAGTGCCTTGCAAAGGCTAGTTTTTCCTGTTCCAGGTGGTCCGTATAGCAATACTACTTTGTTCCAACTTATAATGTTGGGATCAACTTTCTTTTCCGAAAATATTATTGTAGTCTCTATGAAATTCAATAACTAAAGGAAAAAAATTCAATACAATTAGAAACTAATTATTTTTTTCAGCATATATGGAACATTATTATTCTTACATCGTGCTTTAAATCTGTATCATAATACAGACTCTCCCAGAGACCTTCGTAATGAACTGAGGGTAAAATTACATGAGAAGCAACGTTTAACTCTTCGGATTCATGGTGCATCGTCTCAGTTGCTGCTTCTTCTTGTGACAATGAGTAAATTAAAAATTTTTGTACTCTATATTCTTTCAAAGATGTGCACGTAATTTCCTAGAAATTGAAAGAAAATATGTATTGCAGCCAATCATGAATTTTACACATTTGTCCATTTAAATAAATTTTACCTCTTTCAACGTCGTAATTTTTATGGAGTCTATGTGGCTCTTTAATTTTTGTAATATACCTTCCGTCCATGGAATATCCCAACTAGTTGTCTTCATAAGATTTATATCAAAAGGTGCACTCGTACATTCCTCCAGTGCACTCTTGATCAGCTCCTTGGTATCATCTTTCGATAAAGTGCTATGAAAATAATTATATTTATTATTTCTGCTAATTCATCGAACGATGAATATTGAAATAATTGCACAACACCTGCTCGATTTTTGACACACTTCGATGTACACTGTGTCACTCATGATTTCTCGTAAGGAAATATAAGCAAAAAATCCTTTATTCACAATCGTAAACAAAAGTACAAACAGCCGGATTTCAAAAGTTTATTCCTGAGAGTGTAAAAATCAAGGAAAACAGAGGCAACAAGAAGCTCAGATCTCGTGCTTAGAAGTGAAGCCTTTCTCATTGGAGTACATTCTGAGTTACGTAACCCCACCGTAGGATGTCGCTAGTATCGCGTGCTCATGGATCTACGCAATTCACGCAGAGTATCAACGCTCGTCGAAAGATGGCGCCACTTACTCGAAAAACTGCCCACGACGAAAATTCGTAAAGCGTACGCGAGCGCGGCGCATTCGTTGCAGCGAAAATTTTAAAATGCTGCTGTGCTTGCTGTGACCAACCAATGCTTTAGACGCAAATTATTTTTTGACGCGTATACCGTTCGACCGAAGCGTCGTACTCTCGCGATTTTGCGCAACATTTTGTTTTTCGTGCTTCCGAGAAATACGATGAGTAAACGGGTGGAAAATGCAATAAGTCGCAGCAGCGCTCGCTCTCTGATATCGCGGGTGACAATACCTATACAGTTATGCATGCGAGGACGACATCTCCCTCGAATCTTCCCCACATGCCCCCACGGGCGAGCGCAAATGCTAAATTTATCATTATATCTCGTAACTCTGCATCAAGAGCATATTAACCGCGAGCGTACGACTACGGACCACGTTGAAATAATATTGATCTCCGTGCAGCATTTTACGAATTACCATTCTATCGAATTACAACGTGAATGAAACACTTTGCGCATTATATATTGTAATTTATCGAGGATATGAAACGCACGAGGACATTTATCTCGTGCAATGTAAGTCAAAACCGGACAGATGAATTCTCAGAAGTGGCTGAGTGGAAAAATTATTATATATGTAGTTTTTATCGTGGAAAGAGGGGTTCACAAACGCTCGGGTACAGTTATATGTACTTTGCGAATTCGTCAGGACAATCCTAAAATATTTTTCCGATAATTCATTGGTGAATCAAAAGCAACGCGCTATCCGCGTGCTTCCCGGTATAAACGCGAGCGTGTACGCTCGGCGTAATAACGCGAGTGCGGCAAGAGCGTCGCGAGGAAATGAGAAAGTTCTTCACGCGTGCGCGTGGTTCTCGTTACACACGCGCGCGGTCTTCGTCGGAGTACACGTAGCGAGAGCCAAGCGAGCGCGCATTATAATGATCACTCAATATATAGGGAATGCTCCCGTGTGCTCACATGGCAAACACAGGATGCAATGCTCGTACGCAGCACGCATTTTATACGTGCGGTATCAACGAACCCTGCCTGAGCGCTGCACACGTATGTACATATATCGAAAAACACGAGAGATTAATATCGTGTGCCTCGAATGCTTTCCGAAAAGAGGTTAGGTGACGAAACTTTTCTCCCTTTAATATCGGCAGATTAAAAGAATATCTGTCTATCTGCGAGTCTTAACCTAATCTCTCGATTTTTATCCGAATTTTGTAATCTAAAAGGTAAAAATTCTTAATACGGAAAGATTTATATCTCGCTCGCGTAGTTTTCGAGATCACACGCCTTTTATTCTTCTTCGACCGACAAAGATAAGACAATGACAAGAATTAATATTTCTTCGGTAAATTGAATAAATGAATAAAAATTAGACGAACGAGAGAAAATAATGTTAGATATTATTTCAATATTTTCCCGCAGGATTTATAAATAGAAAATATATGCATTCCCCGTTCATAAAGCTGATACCTCGAGGGCCTCGATTCGCAAACTTATTCTGTATGTGTAATCTCAGATTTATTATTGTTCTCGTTTGTCTGCTTACGGAGTTGAGATAGGGAGAGAGGCATCGGGACGAGTATGAAAAAGTCGCACGCGGGTATCGCGCGATACAGTTATCGAAGAGACTAGCCCTCGCGGGGGCATCGCGAACTAATACAAAGTCGGGCTGCGCGTATGCGTATATACGAGCGAGATAAAAGAAAAAATCTGCGACGGAGCGAGCTTGCGCTTCAGTTCGGTGTACGAAACGTGTACGGCTATAATCGGGAGGAATACACTCTCACATACGTATACGAGTATATTTAGAGTGTGGCTTGACGTTTCTCTCTCTCTCTTGAGGGCGCTATCTTCATCACTGTACGCTTCCACAGTATTTTATTTTCGATTTTCTCTCTTTTCTCGTGATAAGTGCAACTCCCTGCTAAATTATCCGTGGTAACTCACTGATTACACAGACGCGTATAATCGGCACTATTGTTCGTGCTCGAACTCTCCTTTTCTTTCTTACTATATAGTATACTTTTTCACGGCTCTCTCGGTCTCCTTTAGCGCTCCGGAGTACGTTCTTTGTTCGGGAACGATGCATGCGGATGCTCTCCGATGCACTTATGGATCCTTCCACCACAAAAAATCAATTTACCATCTTTCTTTTCGAATTTGCTATTTAAACATCTATTTTTTTCCCAACTTTTTGTCTTATCGTATTTTGTCTTTATTACACGAAAAAAAAACTTTGTTTCCGGTAAATATTTTTGTATTTTAATTTCTAGTACAACTTTGCAATTGAGTTGTTTGAATTTTTAAAAGATAATCAATATACTGTTTTTAATTCGTTTTATAAAATAAAAGCTCCATGCACTTAGACTGAAATAATGTACGAACGTACGTTAACGGCTGTCATTGCTTACGCAGTGTATTTTCTTCGCTCCGAGTCTCTTTAAGTTATTAACCCTTTAATCGACTAAATGCATGATATTCTCCGGAATGTGTGCCATTAAAACGAAACAACTCGTTATTCCGTGTATTTACGAACAGTCTCCTATGTAATAAACATGTTAAATTAAAGGATCAGATCTCTGATATTGATTTAACGACGTGTCACAATTGTTTCCAATATAAATCTGTTATTACCTCATCGATACTTTCGCAATTTAAAAAAAAAATGAGTGACATGAAATTAAAAAAAAAATGAAAAACACAATAACAAAGATTTCTGATTCTGTCAGAATTAGCGAAAAATACCTTATACCTTAAAAAATTCGCAAAATTTTTCGAATTTTTTTTTATCGATTTCAAGACCTTATTCGATCGGAAATTTCCTGTAGATAACGAAAATGCTACTT
>JAPYYW010002854.1:0-17855 GCA_030522545.1 Cremastinae sp. A BG-2022a
TTCATCGTGTCCTTAACAAATTTCGATTCCCTATACTTTTAACACGTAAAACTTCATTTATTTTCGCCATTTATAAATGGCTACAGCCAACCTCCTTAAACTAATATACGGAACGTTAGCTACGAGTATAGTTCTTTATAAAAATGTATGAGCTATATTTTTAAAAATACGAGAATTTGATAAATGTTTGGTATTTTATTTTTAAGTATGAACAAATTTTGTGCAAAATTTGAAATCGTTTTACTGATCAGGTTTAAGAGTTATTAAACTTCAAAGCTGCTGAGACTTAACATTGCTTCTTACGGTGGATTCATAAATTTGCACTGAATACAAATTTTAAAATACGAGATTCTTGTGAATTATTTTTTATATATTATAGAATTATATTATTTAAAAAAGCTGTTTTGTAAAAAAAAAGTATCATCATTTACTGGCGAATTACTAAAAAGTGCATATATCGCTAAAATATTTTTGTTTTTATTGCGCATTTACAAAAATTTTTTGAGCCATCCTTTGACCGAAATAAAAATTGATACATATATGCAATCGTTCTCTGCTGATAAGTCACAACAAAATGAATAGCGCAAAAATTTTCTATTAGTTTAAATACGTATTTGAACCAATTTTCATACCGATAGGTCAATTTTTATATAATTTCATACTCTGCACTGCCATCTGGTCACGATGAGTTTAAATAAAGTAGCCTACGTTCAAATCCAGGTTGTAAAATACAAACATTCACATTTATATATTAGTAAGATTAGTCGTGATTTCTCTCGGTGAGGGAAGAGAAAAATGAAAAAGAAAAAAAAAACAAAATGTGTGATAAGGAAGAATGAGATGGCAAAAAAGAGGTTTTAGATGAAAAGAGTGAGATAGGGGTGAAGGTGCGGGACATGCAACGTGAAAATATATCCCTGACATACCCACCCTTTGTAGGGACGCGATTCGTTTGGCGGTAGAAGGGCGGTGTATCTGGTCTGCGCCTCGGTGGGTAGAACAATGTCAACGCTCTTGGACCTAACGCTCTGTTGCGGCACCGCGAGTGTGTCAACGTCGTCGGAACCGGGGGCGTTCTTCTTACCATTTTTGCTACTGCTATTGTTGAAGCAAGAATCGACGGAAGCGGCGCGATCGCGCTTCTGCTCGGGCACGGTCAAGAATATTTCGCGAACGACGAGTCTCGCTTTCTCGTCGGGATTGTTCCCGGAGTTGGAGGAGGAAGAGCAGCACCGTTGGCTGATCCGGGATCGGAGGGAGGCCTCGTCGTCGTCGTCGTCGTCGTAGTCACCGTCATCGTCTTCGTCGTTCTGCTGACGCTGCTGCTCGTCGAGCCTTTGCTCACGTTCGTTCTCATCGAGACAGAGCTCGTCGTCGTCGTCGGCCGTTCTCCGTATGATCGGCAGGTCCGAGGGGAAGGAAGTGAGAGCTTCCTGGCGCGAGAGCTTCGGCGAGGCGTCCGATCTTCGTCTCCGTCTGCCTCTTCTCCTGATCTTCTTGAAGCAATCCGGATCGAAGTCGCTCGAGAGAAGCTCCGACTGGGACCTTATGTCGGAACTGTCCGAGCTGGCTTCTTCCAACTCCAGCCTGCTGTCAGAGCGACAGCAGTTGTTGTAGTCATTGTTGTTGTTATTATTGTTGTTGTTGTTGTTGTTATTGTTCGTCGTGAGGGTGACCCGAATTTCGGGACTCCCGGCTTGTCTCTTGTCCTCGTAATCGTGCCAATTGTAGGAAGGTTCCTCGTCCTCCTGGCCGGAGGCTTGCCTCGAGACGAGGCCCTCGAGTTCCCCGGTTTCCTCCTCCTCGTCGTCCTCGGCGTCCTCCTGTCCCTCGAGCTCAGCCTCGTCCTCGTCCTCCTGGCTCTCATCCCGAGCTCGTGAAACGATCAGGAACTTGTCCTCCTCGCACCTCGAAGAGTCGTAATCCAGCAGGCCACCGTTGGTCGCGTCGTCGTCGTCGTCGTCTTCGTTATCGTCGTTGTCGCCGTCGTTGTCGTCTTCCTCGTCCTTCCTGAGACAAAGATTCTTGTACTCCTGAACGCACGCGCAGTGGTAACACCCGGAAAGCTGTATCAGCGGGGTTTCCGGCTTGCCCGAACGGGAACTCCCTCCCGAGGAGGTCGTCGTCGACCTGCCCATCGTCGTCAGCTGTCTCTGGCGCTGGGAAGACGTTGACGAGGCCGACGACGAACTGTTGACGATTATTCTCTCGGAAATGTCGAAGCTCTTGGATCTCTGGCCGCTCTGGAGTTGCGGCACGCGGAGACTCATCTTCTTGCTGCTAGCGATATCCTGGGGATAACCGTACACCCCGGGCCTGATCTCGCGCAAATTTTGCTCGGACGGCTTGCCGGATACGCGTTGCTGGAGCTCCTCCTGGTGGCGCTTCGCTTCGAGCTGGATCTCATCGAAGGACGCCGAGCGAACCTGCTTCGGAACTTCGAGGCTCGACTGGGACTTCATCTCGGCACCGGTCGGCGTTCTCGATCTCTTGAACGTCGAGCGAAGTCTCTGCATGTTCGCGATCGGGCTACCTTCTGAATCGGCGATCACCCCTAGTGGACCGCCTACCCAATTTCACCCTGCCCGAGTTTCCGTTAAATCTTCTCGTCGCTATTATCCCCTTATTTATCCCCAACTTGGTCAATTTTTTTTTAGCGCTCTCGCTCGGGAGCGATCGATCGGCTCGCCTCCCCGATACTCCGGGCACCAATTTAGTCTCGCTCCCTTGCCCTCTTCTCTTCGACCGATCGTCAACTACTGCCTTCACCAGTGTCCAAACCAATAACTTCCGTTTATTTAATCCCGATTTATTTTCTTTCTTTTCCCCCTCTTCGTCGTCCTCGTCCTGACCTCCCTCCGGGATCACCGCGTCGCTCTTCAATCCACCGGCGAATGGCCGGATCGCCGCGAAATAATTCGGGTTATTCGCGAGCTCGCGGCTTCGATTCGCCTCGCTTCTCCTTCTCGTCGGGTTAGCTTCGTTCCCTCTTCGCCCAAAGCTGCGACCTGCTGCCCTTGCCACCCTCGTTTCAGCTGCCGACGATCTGCAGCCCATCCTAAATTGCCCTCAGGCAATTTTCTCTCTTCTCACCATTCGACAATATTTATTATTATATTTATAAAATAATGGCCGACGACAACGAAAAGTACGCGAATTACGAATTTATTTATTTACTTATTTACTTGTTTCTTTTTTTCTTTTTTTTTCTTAACAGGACACTTTCACGACACCATTTATCGCGATTAACCCGTCGCGCGGAACACACGAGTTGATTCGTTCCAAAGTCCCTTTCGCGTTTAAACGGAGCGGTGATCGTTTCATCTCCTTTGTTTCGTTTCTTTCTTGCTCTCTATCTCTATCGTTCTCGTCGTATATCGTTTTCACTCGTCGTTTGATCAATCAGTACGCGAGGAGCGCTCGATTCGTTAATGAAATATTCACGAACGGAAATTGCTAGGCACGAACGGTCAGCTTCGCTTTTTTTATTCTTTCGAGTATTTTCATTCGGCCCGTATTCTTTTCTGCTTGACGCTCTTATATATAGTTCCGCTATTGGACTGACGTTGTTAATATTTCAACGTTTCGTATATTCGGATATAGGTGAAAAAAGGGTCTAATTTTGATATGCTGGACAATCGGATATTTCCAATGTGTTCCTCTTTTCGTTACTATTTTAAACACATTGATGTATTCCGGATAAAAGAACATTTCTTTTCGTGAATAATTTGCGAAATATGGTACGCCCACAAAAAGATTTGTTGAGTTAAATATAAATGTATATTATATTCAATTCATTCAACACTATTTCAGTGGATATAAATTGATATGCAAGTGCTTACATTTTTTTAGTTTCTTTCGAAATATATGGGAATTTGTTGGGTTAAATTTAACAATGTTTCACTAAAGGGTTTCAGAATTATCAAACTCTGAATTGTTCGACCTTTGAGGTAGTTCTATCAAAAAATCGATTTTTTAAGACTTTATTGAAAGATTTTGTATAAACCTTCTTCCATATCATGTGCATCAAATTATTTTAATAGATTTCACTACTCGTACTCGAGATATTTATTGTCAAAAATCATAATTTTTTAATATTTTCCCGGCATAAGGGCACATGTTAAATATTGCAACTTTCAGCTCTAAACATCTCGACCTTCAGGTAATGGAACTTCTGCAAAATTTTGCACAGCTCTCTATTGCGCATTAAAATAATTTCCTTCAGTTTTTCAAAAAAAAAATGGTAAGATTTTTTTTCCCAGGTTCATACATACGTAAAAATTACAAATCATCTTGAATTTTAATTACGTTCCTCTTGAATCGTAACAACTTTTCTTAATAAACTCAAGCTGAAAAACCACATGAAACAGAGAGAATTACTAAGAAAAAACTTTTTGATTTGACTGTATACCGGTAAAAATACCTTAAAACTATTCTCAAGCCAAACAAAAGTCTGCAAAAAATGATTATATTCAGAATTTTAATAAGTCAATTTTATTTCGAATATAAACATGTGTATCCGGATGAGAAGTTTTTATTTTCGCGTGAGTTTTCATAATCATGTCAATCCAATAACTCGCTCGACTCAATCTCGGTAAAGATGTTCGTAAGACGAATCCCGCTCGGAGCTGGTAAAGAGATGAAAACTTTGATTACCCGATAATCGTCGATTTCCTCAGCAGCTTTGATAACAACCTCTGCGATGAGGTAACTTACATCTATACCATCTGTAGGCTTCTTCGAGAAGTTTCGCGTAAACTCGTTACAACTCGCCTGGAAGTGAGCCAAATTAGTCACCGCTCTGAGATAATTTGGAAAATTAAGTATTATCGTAATTCGAAATATTCGAATCTATGGCGCAACATGGAAACTAAACTTGAACAAAAATTTCTAAAATAACACAACAAAATTGTATGTTACTTCGCCAAAAACAGATTCTTACATAATACACCTTTATAAATTTCCTCAAACTTTTTCTCACTTTGTTATTCATAAAGAAAAGAAACTTGTCAATATACTCCGTGCAGTCATCCGTGTAAAATTTTTTTGACGGGTCTGTCCATGAGTTAAGAAGATGCAAATATTTTCGGCAGATAATAAATACATTATGAAAGCAGTATAATACAATTTACGTAACCGAAGTCGTAATCAGTATATGGTACGCGGGGTATGATAAAAAAGACAGCATAATATATTTTTCTTTTTAGCATATTTGTATGACATTAACTAACGCGCGCCAGCAATGAAATGCGTCCTAATCCACATCGTTCATGTATAATGATAGTATAGTTTGATTAGAAAATTTTGCTTCTATTATGAAAAGATAACTATCCTGATGGTCGATTTATTACTTAGTGTATTATTTTTTTAAATTAATTCAGGATCAAGTATATTTTTTATACTACGAAGGACTTCCAAGTTAAAATTCCCAATGCCATCTTCCCAAACATATCAGATTGGAAGTTGGCAAGTTTGGAAAGTTGAACTCTGGTTAACTTGGGACCACCAGCTTTATAGCAAAATTAAATACAGTATTTTAGCCCTGAATCAGCAACATATATTGGAATCTAATACTGGTTCAGTTGTTAATTAAAATGAAAATATATTTATCTCATTGAGATTTTTTCCTTGAGGTTAGGTTTTGTAAACTCTGCAGCAATTTTCTTACTTTTAAAAAAATATATATTTGTGTATTCAAGTTTTTAAAATTCTCAGGTCCTCCAAATATAGTGGAATGCCATTCGGCACGTTCTGCCTATCATGAGCAATCAACCACGACATCAAGTGTAAACACAAATATAAAATTGTGCAAAATATAACTTGCACAATTTTTATGTTACGGAAGAAATATTGATTTCCAAAAACAAACTATGTATTATAGTTTATTCTATTTTCAAACAATGACACGTTTTATTGAAGATATTCGGATGCGTGATCGCCTTATATCAACTGTTGGCTAAATGTCGGACAGACACTTGTATTCTAATCGTTAACTGCAATGCAGAGCACTAGTCAGATCCATAATCAGCCAAATCTCTACACAGTGCATGCTGCAGCAATAAGTTTCGTCAAGTTTGAGCTTTCTGTAGTCAATTTTTGAAATAACTTGATGGCACAGTGATGTTGTGCTCGTGACTGGACGTCTTCGCTAAGTCTTCGCTAAGAACTAAATCACTGTTCTTAACCAACTCCCGCTATTTACTAGATTTAGCTTCTACTTTGACTTTGGATTGTTTCCAAAGTTCGAAACAAAGATGAAGGATAAGCACTGGAGGTCAAAGGAAGGATTCCGGAGAGGCCACTACACGCTTTTTGAACATGCCTCTCTTGTCTCTTCTGCAACCTCGAGAACATCCTTCAGCAATGCAAGTATCAGTGAAAATTGTATAAAATTCAAATTAATATTATATCCGCAGTATTATATGATTAACGTGGTCATGCTGAGTTGAATAACAGTATGATAAAAGTATATACCTTTAGAAAAAGTGCATGTCTTGGATTGATGTCTAATGACATTTATCTTGACATGACAACCATTTCAAGTGCATTAGTAGTAAGAATTTTTCCTCAAATTCTCTTTTTATACCTTTTGCAAAATATAACTTGCACAATTTTTATGTTACGCAAGAAATATCGATTTCCGTAATATATAATTGTGATTGTAATTTTTTTGTGGAAATCATTGTAGATATCTTGTGGACTAAATGGTCGATAAAAAATCTCCTTCTATATTTGTTAGTCACAAAGGGGCAAAAACGCTGTTTCATGGTAAGATAAAACGTCGTTTTCGTTCTTTTATTACTCCACTTCCGTCCTCAGCGCACTTCTGACGCTCGTTCGAGTGTACAACGTAGAAGCAGGTTAGAACCCAAAGACTTCCAATTAAGTGAGCACGCAGTAGGAAAGTGGAAAAGGATCATGCTAATTACCAAATTGCTATATGGATTATAAGACACTTGCACGAATGTGAAGGAAGAAAAAACAACAGCAGAGCGTTCGCTGTTTCTTCCATTGTGCGTGTGAACACTCTGGAATACGGTTTTTCCCTCTCCCTCGCGACGAAGCCCGTTTTTTCTCCCCTTTTTCCATTAATGCGCTAACACACGTTTTCTTTATTTTTTTTTTCACAAAATAAGTTTCGCAAAGGGTATACACACGCGGTCACGAAGAGGAGTCTCGTCGGATCATTATCGCTGAAAACGCTGACGACAGCGACGTTTTACGAAACGCCGGGACGAGCTAACCCTCTTTTATTCTTATTATTATATAACTGTCATCGCTATTATTATAATTGACAAAAAAGCACGCTTCTCCGGAATAATTCGATGCAAAACGTTTCATGCCCGCTTTGTAATCTCTCTGCCCGCGGGTTGATGAGTTTTTCCGAGAATACCGACGAGCTCCCGGGCGGAACAGCTCTTCTTTTTATTCTCTCTTTTCTACCTTTTTTTTATCAGCGTGTTCTTTTCCTCGAGAACTCTCATCGAATTAATTTTCGTCTTCTCAATCGAGAGTCTCCTGCGAGCGCCTCCGTTCATTCTTCTTCAACGATCTTTCTATAAAATCCAACTTTTCTTTTTATTTTTCATTGTCGCGTCAAAATAACGTTCGTTTTTTCACTCGAATTAAGCTCATTCCGCCCCCAGCGTTTTTGCGAAAGTATACTTTTTCGGAACGGACGGATTAAGGTTATTGTCTCGGTACAGTCAAATTGAAAAATTATTGTGTTTTAACGACGAGGCTTGAAAAAGTGATTTTTGATCACGTTTGACATCTTAATAAGAATAAATGACGAAAAGAAGAACGTTTATATACGTTTTGTAACGTAAGAAACGTTGCGATATTTTAGTTACTGGAATTTATATTTGAATCCTTTTAATGTGTATACCAGTTTTGAAGAAAATTCAAATTCTCAACAAAAATATCTTCGAATCTAGACTTTCAAAGTTGTTATTCCGTTTTCTCCGATTTTCGAAAAATATATGAATTTGTAGCTCTGTAGTTTTTTAAAAATATATATAGATTCAAATAATTTTTATGAGAAATAGTACGTATCTCGTGTGTAAAACTTTTCGCTTCAGCATAACTTGTAAAATTCAAATAGTTAGTGCTTTAAATTACAACTTTAACGTAAGATCTAATGGAAAGCTACGTAAATGGTCATTTTTAACAATATTTGATAGTGTCATATATGTATTTTAATTTTGATCTGGTACAAAGACTTTACATTTTTTCACTCATTGATTTAGTTTTATGTTGAAAATTATCCATGAAAAAAATTATCTTTTCATCGTTTCACGTCCAATCATCCCCCTATATACATATTGTTAATTTCGTATTTTTCGAGTTTACCTCAAATATTTTCTATGGTTAAACAATCAAAGGTACAGATAAATAAATACGGCCGGATTTGTATTTATTATCCAAAGTTTTTCGCAGAAATTTAAATTCGATATTTTTTTAATCTTTCTTTGTCCAATGAAACCTCTAGGAATGCGAGGGAGTTTAATATAACTTCCACCTAAGAAAAAA
This sequence comes from Cremastinae sp. A BG-2022a, assembly GCA_030522545.1. Classification (NCBI taxonomy): domain Eukaryota; kingdom Metazoa; phylum Arthropoda; class Insecta; order Hymenoptera; family Ichneumonidae; species Cremastinae sp. A BG-2022a. The sequence continues at coordinate 8,533 of JAPYYW010002854.1, forward strand.
ACACGATTTTCCTGGAATATCCAACAGTACAAACAAATACGGCTTAATATGCTCATTTTTTCAACAAGTTATCAAAGAAATACGACTGTGCTAGTACCTATATGTGTTTATTTTTTTAAACTTTCTTTCGAAAATTACTGATTAAATGATGACATATTTTCTTAAAACAGTTTCGTAAAATTTGAAGAAAAATTTTCAAAGAATAATCGATCTTATTAGAATAACATATAAGATGCAGATAATTTTTTTTTCGTTCGTTGAGGCTAATCGATCATGATATGCTATAAGTTTTGTTATAAATAAAAATTAGATAACAATCTGTATATTTTCGTATGTTTTCCAGTTAATAAAATTGCACGATAAGAAAATCTATTTTATAAAGCTTATCAACCAGTCAAATGAGAAATGTACATTTAAAAAATTCAATCTGATCATAAGACTTTATGGCAGAATACTACACATATTTTTTAAATCAAATTAGAATTGATTAAATCTATTATATTATATTGTATAATAGTTTCAAGCTACAAAAGATTAATAAAATACACACATAACTAAAAACAATTATTATTTGGTTATATTTTGGCTTGAATATAATTGATGAATGAGTAACATATCTGAGATTATAATTTAATGACTCTCGCTCAAAAATTCAGCGACCATATATTTGTATAATAATTAAATAATAATTAAGCCTCATACTTCCATAAACGCACGTGAGATATTTCGAGTTGTTTGAAAATTCATTGCAAAAAATATCAATTTCATAATTAATGAATTTATACTGATGATTTCTCATAAAACTCTTGCTACTTGAGTCGAATTGTTTATTTTGACAGGATATTTTTTGTTAATTTATTTAAGGTTTCGGTTGAAAATATTTGAGAAACAATGACTTCTATAGTGTCAAGTATAAACGATAATTAGAAATTTTTAATATTCTATTGATGTGTAGATTGAGTATAGCTATTCACGACCTCGCAAATTCTCCTGAGTGACGATCGAAATCAGACACTCTCGTTCCTCTGCATCTCATTGTCAAATCTTCCATGCACGTAACGACAATAATGATGAGATCTCTTAAACCCCTCTTAAACTCTTGCTACTTGAGTCGAATTATTTATTTTGACAGGATATTTTTTGTTAATTTATTTAAGGTTTCGGTTGAAAATATTTGAGAAGCAATGACTTCTATAGTGTCAAGTATAAACGATAATTAGAAATTTTGAATATTCTATCGATGTGTAGATTGAGTATAGCTATTCACGACCTCGCAAATTCTCCTGAGTGACAATCGAAACCAGACACTCTCGTTCCTCTGCATCTCATTGTCAAATCTTCCATGCACGTAACGAGAATAATGATGAGATCTCTTAAACCCTTCTTTCCGACCCCAGCCGAATCCCCTTTCCCCTAAATTCCCTTATTTTTATCTCGTAAACCTGGCGAGGACCGAAAAAAAGGGATAGCGACGGCAAGAGCGCGAGAGAGAGATTGAGAAAAGAGTCGTGACGATTTGCCTGCGTCGGGGTCAGAGCACCGGCTCTTCCCATAAACCCCGGTACACCGGTGCTCCGTATATAAAGTAGGAATAATAAAAGAAAAGAACGGTATAATGAGAGACAGAGGAAAAAATTGAGATGAGAAAAAAACGACTCTTTTTTTTTTCTCTTCTTTTATGAGGCTCCAACGACGATGATCTCCGGGAGTCCAGCGCCATGAAACAGCGAGTTTGTCGAGCAAAAGCTCGGCAGAATCACCCACCAGATACAGGGAGAACTGGGCGAGTGTGCGAGAGGGAAAAAAGTGAGCGAGAGAGAGAGAGAGAGAAAGAGAATGAAGGACAGAGACAGACTCTGTAATACGTGAGGCCAGAAGCACCATCGATCCGTGGGCATCCAGCCCCGTAACTTAATTTCCCACCCTCTCTCGCTTTTACGGACTTTATCTCTCTTTCTTTCTGACTCTCTCATCTCTCTCACTCTTTTTTCCTTCGTTTTTCCGAAGCACGGATATTCCTCGCTATACCGTTTTGTCCGCCCTTCAAATCGTCGAATCGTGAAAATAAAAATCATCGAAAGATAAAATGGGATCGAGAGAGAGAGAGAGAGGGAGAGAGAAACGCGTTTGAATTAGAATCGATCGCGGGGAGGGCAGAGAGGAGAAAAATAAAAGTAAGTAGTCACGGTCGTCGGAGAGGAGAGTCAATCCTGACCTTTTCCACTGGATTCTCTTTTTTCGATCCTCGGAAATTTAAAACTCCCCTGACCCGTTATAACTTTTTTTTTCTCCGATCCGGGGGTGACGGAGGAACACCTCGAGAATGTAATTATCTCGCTCCGACGAGCCCCGGATTTTTCCACTCCGACGTTTCTCACATCTGACTCGACTTCTCGAAGCCCGGTGAGTGTTTTGACGTCATCGCTTCCGTGTCTTCCATCGGTGCAGAGAGTGGAAAAGGGAGAGAAAGATAAAAGGGTTTGCCGCGTGAAATTATATATCTCGAAGACCATCTCTGCGCCCTCGAAAAAATCAGGGAGCAATAAATCCCGAGTCAGTGGCCGTCCTTCAATCTTCCCTGCTACCGGAATACGAGAATCACGGAGTATCATCTCGGACTGAGAAATGATCGTACGAGACGAGCTAAAAAATGATCTCTCCCCGTTTGAGTGAAATTAATCGCACGAGTGGCATTATATCGTTATTTTATTATTATATCGTTTTTTATCTTCAAGTCGCACGCAGACTGTGCGTCTACGCGCAGGAAAAATGACAATAATTGAGTTTATCCGAGCGTTTTGTTCGCGATTAAATTTCGATATCCATTTCCGTAACGTGCACCGCGAGGGGTGCTGATCGCGTTCTCTCGCCTCTCGGTTTTTGCCCCGTCCCTCGACCGTCGGCGTTCAACCCCGAGCTCGCCTCGAGCATGAGAAAATTCACGCACATCGGGTTAACTCGTGGATAATTCAACGCGGAAAAATAAAAAATTGATGGTGCGTATTCCACGGGGAAATATTCGTGGATAGTTTGACGCAAAAAAATTCATGGAGGCACGACGCGGAGAAATTCATGGATATTTCACACGGGGTGGATCGCGAGCTTTCAGGATTCGCAGTAACGAGGATCCTTCGAAAATATATCACCAGCCGGATAATGGCTCGTGGGAAAATCGAGAGAGAGAATGAATGAAAGAGAGAGAGAGAGAGAGGACATTTTTTTTCTCCCTCGCCTCATTTTTCTCCCGGGCGACGCTGAACGCTTCATTCGAGAGAAGCGAAGCATGTTTATTCAGAAAGCGAGAGAGAGTACATCCTCCAGGGACGATTATGTGTGTGTTCTCCGAAAGTCGACGCCCTTTGACGCATACGAGCACAAGGACACACCGGGGGTAACGAGGATCGCGCGCGTGTTGACATTTTTATTTCCATCTTCATTTCGATCTTGCTCCTATATGAATTTTCTCCGATATTCAATCGAGGGCGATTAAAAAATGGCTCTATGTCGCCCGACGGAGCCTCCCAGGACAAACGGGAGGTCGGCCGTTCATCGGAGCCCGTATTTTAATTCGTGAATACACGGAACAGAGCGCTCGTCGCAACGTCAAATCTCGATGATCGACGCTTACCGCCGGAACGTCCAGATACCAACGACATTATTGTACCACCACTAAAATTATTTATTATCTGCTTATTAACGCCGTTACCGGTTGTTTGTCGTTATTCGTTACTTTTTTTTTCGATTCGACGACACTTTGGACCGTCACTGCTGTTTCTCGGTTATTATTTTCCCGATGTCGAGCCGAGCGGAGGAGGAACGAGAGGAAAATAATAAGGAGGGTGAGATATGAGAAAAAATAATGACGAAAAAGGGGAATAAGAAGAAGAAGAAGAAGAAAAAGAAGAAGGAGGAAGAGGAGGAAAAAAAGGGAGAAACGTGTATTTTCGCGTCACGAAAGCGAGAATAATGGAAATGTCCTCGGATAATCGGCGTAACAGCGAGGAGCACGGCGACGGTTCTCCAGCTTCGACAGGACAGAGTGGACTAGCCAGCCAGCTTATTCCGCGAAGGGGATTTTCGTAGCCGAGGGCTGCTTCCGCTCGCCTCGCTCCCCTCGCTCCGTGGTGGTGGTGGGAACAGCACGGAGAAGGGGTAGCTTTTCCCGGCTGAGGGTTGCTCTCAGTATGGAACGCTCCCACACGTTGACGCGACGCGCCTGTCCTCACGGCCCAGAGAGAAAACACACGGTCTCCCCCTCCATCCCTCCCTCCAACCTCCCTTCATCCCTCTCTCTCTCTCTCTTTCCCTCATCGTGCAATATCCGTGCAAATCTAAATTTGTATTGACCTCTGCTCCATCTTTTTCCTCTCTCTCTGCTTTATTTTTGTGGTTCTTACACATTTGTGGTGCTTACTGTTAAACGTTTTTTTGTTATATACTGTACTTTGGTTTCATTTATGAAACTATATGTTCTTTTCTCTTTTTTATTTACAACCCTTAGCCGAGATAGCCACACTAAGAGAAATCATGATCGATGTTGCTACAAAGTGACAAATACACCGATGCTTATTTAGAAAGTAAATATATATGTGTAGTTTAGAAGAGTTAAATTGTATTTTCGTTCCATGATAATTTATTAAGACATGTATTATCTTCAAAGCAAGTAACTTTGACAGGTTTTCGACGGTAAAAAAATTTCAATAATTTGTATTAAATTTACTGTAAGATTAGGGCAAACTCTGCAAAGCCCAGTATTTTCCATTTTTTTTTCTCTTTCTGATAAAAAATAAGTCAACTACGTACGATGTACGCATATCAGTATGCGAATTAGATGCCAAAATTTCGATTTTATCACATTTTTTTAAATCATTTATTTTTTTCCGTAACCGCTATACGCATAAAGATCCTTGTCATTTAAACCATGAATATAAGTACGGGGATTGAGAAAACGTTCAATTTTTTTGACAAGTTAAAAATTCATCATGAGAAATGAGTCAAATGTCCCCAAAAACATAACTCGCATACTGTAAAAAACGAGGCAAGTATACATATACAGATTACATAATTATTGAGGAAAAATTCGTTGGGACAGCTTGCCAAATTACTTAAAACTTATTACCATAACGATAAAAAAACTTCCATTAACTTGGCAAGTATGCTGTCCCAAAGAATTTTTTATTAATTTTTCCTCAACAATTACGCAATCTGTAAATGTACTTGCCTCGTTTTTTACAATACGAGTACTATATTTTTAAATTGTTTTACTTTATATAGTAAAATTTACCAGATTTTCAATTTTCATTTAATCATTTTTATTTATTCTCTTTCTTTCTCTATGGAACTCATTGAGCTCGACTATTTTTCCACTTCCTAATGGTGAATGTCAAGTTCAAAAAGCATGTACAGACAAAAGACTTAAAAACGTGGCATTTCTCAAGTTCCGAATCTTAAGACAGTGACAGTTTAAACATTTTTGAAATTACTTGAAATTTTAAGAAACAAAATTTCTTAAAAATTTGTTCATATATCATTTAGTAATCGAGATATTGATTTTTTTTTAATTGTAATATTTAACACAAACTCTTATGGGACAGTTGAAAGAGCAACAATTTATATTTCGATTTTTATGTAGATAACAAAATTTCGTAACATTTTTAACATCTTTTTCATACTATATTGAAGATCTGTGCAAATTGAAAAAAGAATCTATTTCGAGTGGATTTGTTAGTACATAATACTAACAAGGAAAGTTTCTTATATCCATTTTCGTGTCCTATGAGTATAACGTGTAGAAGAAAGTTATCCAAAGTTTCAACTATTATATATGTACATTTGAAACTTCAGTAAAAAAAAGTTACTACTTTTATTAAATATTAGCAACATATGTATCTGTAGTCCTGTAGTTTTTTGAAAAAAATCGTGATATAAGAATGAAATCAGAGTTCTGAAGATAAATATGAAATATTGAATGCATCATATTATATAGTAGATATACTATTATTATTGAGTCACGTGGAAATTCGTTGAGACAATATTTCTGGAAAATTAGCACAGATATTATCCAGGTTCACCTTTGAAGTCTCGGTTCATTATGCAATCTTGGTCGCAATTTGAATTCGACAGTATCTCATTTAACATGCAACCTTTTCATTAATTTTCTTTGACAACACATTTGTCGAAGGTTTAATTAAAAACCGGTTGATGGACGAAAAGGCTGGGCAGCCTTGGAGAGCGATTTCCGGTTGGTCGTGAACAGGAAAATAATATTTCTGAGGGACATTCGTTCTCGGCGTACCTCGCTCCAATAAACGTCCAATGGTGATTGATACGATCGAATATCAGGTGATATCCATCGCGGCTAAAATATTTTTACCGATAAATATGTCGGCACCCCAACAATATGATTCATCTTGCTGAATCGACGTGACCAATTTCTCGATTATGTATTCCGCCCTGCACACGACTCGCGGAGGCTACGGCACGAGAGCTGCCTCAAATAAATTTCGCTCTCGGGCCATTTACTCATCACGCCGAGCGTACGCTTCGATCGCTTCCCTTACACATGTGCTAATTTTGTTGTGCACTCTCCCCCGTTACAGTTATTATCGGAAGCTCCGGCTTTTGTTAACGATCTCGTGTTCAAAATCCAAAATGATGGAAGTAAATTGTACATATATACTATTAAACAACATCTCTAAGTGGTCGTGTGAAAATTTTATGACGATTAGGAAAGCTCCTTATTTAAAAAAAAATGATTTTCTGGATATCTTTCCGTAAGAGCGCGTGTTTCAAGTTGTAATTTTGTACAATAAATATCTAAGTAACGAGCTTCCTAATTTGAGTAAAATTTTGCACAGATTCGTTGTATAGTACTACAAGGTAAGAGTCGCGTAACAGTATATTCAAAAGTTTGGCTGTACGTGTTGACTAAATGTTGAATCATCACTTGAATTTTTTTGAGACAGAATTTTTTCAAAATTTATACTGATCTTTTTTGACGTCATATTAAAATGTGTGCAAAATTTAAAGAAGCTTCATCTAATTTTTCAAAAAAAATTGCATCATTTTTTGTATAATCACATAGTAAGTTGACTTGTCATTGGATGACTTTGAATTTAAAAACTGTTTTTTTCTTCAGTTAATTTGCAGCAATTTTTCTTTAGAAATGTTTACTTCATATAGGAGAAAAAAGTTGTCAAACTTTTAATTTTTTGTTGAACGGATTTAATAACAGACCTCGGGGGTAATACAAAACCTTTATTTTTTAATAGTAAATTATAATATCAAAACTCAGTCTTTAATACAATCCCAAACTCAACCTTACGGAAACCAAATTCATATATGACAAAAAAAATTCATTTATAATAACGTTGTTAATCGAGTGAACGTCGTGCTTATCAATTTAACTGTTATATATAGAAGAAAAGTCTTGCGATCGAATCTCAATATTTTAACTTTTTTGTTTCTAAGAAAAATATCGAAATATTTATTTGCATTTTCATGCATTAACTCGTTCATTAAGATTTTACGATGATCATTTTGTAATTTCTATTTTAGTAAAGGATTGAATTTAAAGTCCAATCTCAAATCCAATCCAAACATCAAGCCTGAGGGAACCGAATTTCTTAATTTATAATATCATTGTTAGTCGAGGAAAAATGTGCTCGACTCAAATACTTTTTCAGTAAAGGATTGAGTCCAAAATCCAATCTCCAATCCAATTTCAATCTCAGGCCTGGGGAAATAAAATTTGTATATTATATTCCATAGAGGAATTTAAAACATCGTTATTATTATAATCGAACGGACAACATATGCTTGACTCATAGAAGAAAGAACTTGAAATCGAACCTCGGCATTATTATATATTTCTTTTTTTAATTAAAATTCATGCTCCTACTTTCAGGATAACTAATGTAAGTTAAATTGACTTTTTGCGGATCTGTCAATTTATCGTTTACGAACTGTCACTTTACATCAATATGAATTTGGTTGCAACCATGCAGCATGGAAACAAAACGAAATTTTCGACAGTCAATCACAATCCTGGAAGGTCTATTTCATACTAAACGTGACAGGACAGTTCTACTGTATATAAATAAGAAATTGGAGTGATTAGAAAAATGGTAAAAATTGACCAAATTTTTGATATTCTGCTTTGAAAATGCATATCAAAATGTTTAATACGAAAAATATGCTGTTCGCTATGAAAAATACTGAATGATTTTAAAGTTACCAGATTGTCAATTATTAAAATTTCACCTTTTTTCTTTTGATAAATTCATATATTTGCTCTAAATGCGTACAAAAAACTGAATATAGAGGAGAAATTTAAGATAAATTCTGCAACGACTTATCAAAAACGTAGCTGCGCTTGTCACCATTTGTCAAATCATTCCAATTTACCCTTATAAAAGTTCCGAGTTTTGGGCAACGCTGGCAATAAATATTTGAAGGAAAGATGAAGATTGATTGTAGCAAAAAATTTCGTTTATCTCGCTTTTTCCTGTTAGAGAGCTCAGCAATAAACCCTCATTGCAATACTTTTTGTTGAAAAATTAAATGAAAGGCTTTTTTTGTCTAGATAAACAATGTTCAAGAAAAATTAAAAATGAAAATCATCTTACATTTATAATTAAATAACTTTCAACAATCTTTTATACGTTTAAAAAAACAAACTTTTATGCAATAGAATTTTTTTTGCTCATAGACTTTGATTTTTTGTTTCAATATAAAAAAAAACTCACTGAAATTTTAAATATAATTTTTGTGCCTCAAGTTGACTAAATTTCGGTCGAACGAATCAATATTTATTTTTAGTGCGAGTTTGCGAAGCGGACATTTCAGAGTCTGAAACGTCGTGGGCAGCTGTTCGCCCATCCCAAACTTTACTTTTTATAAATCAGATGAGAGGAACCCCTCGGGTGGGAAGTACCGATGTATCCCTTGACCTCGAGAATCAGGGGAAAAAAATAGCAAATTCCCCCTCCGGGGCCGGTGCATGCGAACTTCAATGACCACAAAAACGTTTTCCCAGAGTGATGGAAAACTGAAAATGCTTTGACGTCAAAATAGATTTCAATTGAACGCACCTGTCACTGTCTCTTGAAAAAAAAATCCCAATACAGCACGTGTCAGACTCTCGTGTGTGTCAAGTGATAATATACAGTACGACCTCCCATTAAGAACGGCGGCAATAAGAACGGTTTCCCTAATCCGTGCTTGAGCGCTACCCCCACTCTAACGCGAACCTCGAGCTCGAGTCACGCTCGAGTGAGTTTAGGCTCGGCTCCCTCAATAAGAACGCCGGCTACGGCGAGCTT
>JAPYYW010002855.1:0-18264 GCA_030522545.1 Cremastinae sp. A BG-2022a
GGTTTCTTCTTGCGGTGTGACGAAAAAAAAATTCACGAAACCAAACGCAAGTCTATCCGGAGAGTCGTCGCGCTCGTCTACGATTCTCTCTACGATTTGTCGGAGAATCCGCGAGGACCGGATGTGCCTCTAGCAAAAATTTTCTGTTTCTAAACGACCAAGATAAAACCTTCGAATCGGTCCCATTTTTTTACTGTAATAATTCATTAATCAATATATAACCTTAAATAATAAAACATATATTTTTAAATGTCAAAGAATATATTTTAAAATACAAAGTATGTAACAAAAGTGAAAATTTAATTAATAATTAAACAACTCTGGTACCTAGAAATGTAAAATAAACACTGAAAGAAAAATATGGTAGATTTTACTACATAAAGTGATTCTATAAATTATAATATACTATACTAAATACTATACTAAATCGTGTCCATTTTATACTTGTTTCCCAGAAGTAGTATTATTTGACATGACGTTAACCTAGGTCTAAAATATATTTAATTCTACTATAAAAATGTATAGAGTTCTAAAATAATATATAGTACGGTTGACCCTATATAAAATCCATTACCATAATTTCCAACGCAAATCACGATAGTGAAAGAGAAAAAAAAAGAGGTTTGGACCAATCGGAACGTCGAGGCTTGGAGAAACCGCAGGAAATTTGGAGGGCATTAGAGAGGCGTCTTTTTGCCCGGACTTGTATAATGGACTTGTTTTACAGGAGGTGACTCGGTGTACGTGGGAATAAGCGAGCATTTCGGAATGATACCGTAGAGTGGCAGGAGGAGGGGTGAGCAGGACGAGCAGCGGAGAAAAGATAGCCGGGTAATGGACGAAATGTACGAAAGAACGAGGAACACGTCTTCATCGTGCGTGCCGGGTATATAGGCAGGACCAGGTGCAGGGCCGACTGCGGGAAGGACGAGAGCGGCCTCCGTAGGAGCAAGATCGATGCGTTAATGTTTCGAGGCTCGTCCGTCGTGGAACTCGGCGTAGAAGGAGTCTCGACAAGAGAATTGCAGCCGCAGAAATGCAGCTTCGTACACGGGGGGTATCTCTATATTACACGTGTACATCGAGCGCGCCGTGCGCTCGAGTATTTTCGGGAGGCGAAGCGCGGAGTTGCTCCGCTTACGAAAGTTTGCCTCGCGCGTACGCGTACTCGCTCGCTCGTTTTGCACACGTACGCATACGTAAAAGGAGAAGAGAGCGCGGGGTTGAGAAATATCAGGAGAAAAGATTGGTGATGCGGAGATGAACGCGTCCCGGACGTCGTGGCCGTCGTGTGGGTCCAAGCGTGCCGGGCATAACAGCGCGTCTCTTGCCTCGATGCTCGCCGCTCCGGGTTTTGCCCCGTTGCGCGACCCGAGACTTTTTCACCTTCTGTTTTCTCTCTGGCGGCAAAGTCCTACGCTCCTCCGAGTGCATTACGGGCAATTAGACGCCAGGGTGGCCCCGAGGTATGTCCGACAAACGGCCATCCTCCTCTCTCCTTTTTCCCCGTTCTTACTCTCTTCCTCGACTCTTCTACTTTGTTTCTTCTTCATCTTCTTCTTCTTCTTCTTCTTCTTCTTCTTCCTCTTCCTCCCGTGCGCGTCTCTCTACTTCGAGAGTTACTCCGCTACAATTTTTCCTTCCCTCTTATCCTCGCCCCCTTCTCGCTCGTCGATTGCTCCTCTTCACCGATCTTCCTCCTCTCTTCGGTACATAACGTGCGTCAGCTCTTGCTCTCCTCGTCCTCATGTAATGACACCGAGAAAACAAAAGGATCTTACCCAGCCAGTTGCTCTCTCATCTCTCGCTCACGATATATGTATATTCTTCTTCAGCCTTTTTCAAATTGCAAATATATCTCGTACGAAACGATTCACACGCTCATTCTCACTTTTTCTCACAAAAATTCGATTATAATGTAAAAATGAAAATTTTATTTTTATTTCAATACCTGTACGTGACGTGACAAAAAAAGAATCACCCCTTTTCCTGGATCAGTATAGTGTGCATAAAAAAAACAATTTTAAAAATTCTTGAAAATATTATCATATAATTGCAAAACATATATAATGATTTCAAATGTGTTACTTTTTTCTATCCACACCTGTTCACATATACGAATTTGTGATATTCGTTACGCCGATATTTTTTTATAGCTTACATAAAATATCAAATTAAATCCATACAAAAATACAATTGAAATGCCATATTTAAAATAATTATTGAATATTCATTTCAATTTTACTAGATACAATTGTCATACTTTTTCATCTCAGTTATTTTTCTACATTCTTATATCTATAGTTTATCAAACATGAATATAAAATTTCATCGACAGTAAAATTTTTTTTTAATATGAAAATTATGAAAAATTATATTAAAGCTAACTCCCTAAAAATGTTCGATAATTAATCTTTTTACGACGAATGCAAGCATCTCATTCATCTCTTGTACATATCGATGAATTTATAAAAATATAATCACTGAAAATGTAGATTATTGTTGAGATAAAGAATGTGAAGTTGAGAGGGTTGATAGGAGACGTGGAGCAACGCATCGTCCGTAAACAACAGGCGAACTTTTTCCGCGACGATTATAAAAGCGTTCGCCCGGTGGTCGACATCTCTAAGTGTAATTACAATCGGTCTCGTAATTAATTGTAACCGCGAGAGCCTCAAGCAGCATCGACTTACCGACGATCCACGGAATCCTGCACTCTTTCGTTTCTTTTATCGCGGTTGTCGGTTGTACACGTGTCGTAAGTGCGAGTATGCTCGGCGGTCTCGATGCCACCGAACACGAGAGGTAGCGAATCTTGCGACTTCGCGAACGAAAGATTCTCTGAGAGTAATTCATGAAAAATCTTGCTATATAAAAATGACAATTATGCTAATTACTATAAAACTAAATATATTTTATTCATAACCTTCCCTATATAAATGTATATTTTGTTTTAATACACTGAGAAAATATTGTGCGAAAATTTACTATTTTTTGCGTGGTAACGTGTGGCAACAGGTCGAAAATTCTGACGATTTTTCATTCAAAATATAGAAATAATTCTATTGGTGTTCAAAGCACCGAAAATATGATATTTTTTCCATAAAAATTCATTGAGAGCAATAGTAAATTGCGTTGCTGCTGTTCTTCTTATATGCCACATAGTAAAATTTCGATTTTTATTTGTGTACCATTGTGTTCGTGGATTCGAACACACCAGGTGTACTAATTCACACTACAAGAGATCTTGGTTTTTTCTGCTTTTGGAAAAATTGACGGGTGCCATAGTATATTTTTTTCGTTTCTGGAAAATTACTTAATGCCACAGATCTATCAAAAAATTAAAATATTTTCCGTAGTGAAAATTAATCAATTTTGTACCTGTATCCCATAGTAAATTTAGGAAAATAAATTCAGGGAAATCCTTACCATTTAACTAAAAAAATACAGTAATTTTTATTTTAATGAAACATCCTACGAATTAAAAATAGATTTATTTCTAAAATAATAAGTACACAGTTGTCACGTAATGGTAAAATGTACTACAATGATTTCTCACAGTGTTTCTGTCACGTTTCTGTCACGTTCACTCCCAGTCTACTAGTTAAAATGTTACATTAGACTTAAAAATCAAAAAATGATTTTCCTACATTATTTATACATATCTCCAGATACTAATATGTTTTATTAGTTTTCGAAAACAAAAAAATTATCTATAAAATATTTACGAAAATTTACGATTATCGTGTTGAAAAATATGTGAGGTATTTTCAACGTCACCGAGAGTTTTTAGTGTCATATCATTCAGGGTGACACTATTTACTATACTCGCGCTGGACGGATGTCTCCCTGTCAGGGCGTAAGTCATGGCAATTCTCAAAGACACGCTCAACATGAACGGGTGCAGTTGAACCTGATGCTCGCATATACATATATAGAGTATAAATTTCCTGGTAATCTGTTGATGAAGGTGAGCACTCACGAAACACAGCGGTTAACTGTTCGAATTTTCTTGCAGCTTGTAAATCTCGTCGAGTAAAAGCCTCTCTTGTCCGAGTTTCTGAACTATAACGGACAGTCGTGTTTTGATGGGAAAAAAAATAAATTATGAAATGTACTAATCTAACGAGGATATTCATAAAAAGTTTCAATCAACCCGCAACTCATTTAAAAGTGGTACTGATACAAATAATAGCATTATTATCAATTACCATAATGAAAAATATTTAAAAATGCAATATCAACGATAAATTAAAAAATTCTTAAACAAAGATGTAAAAAATATGACAGGCAATAAATCCAGTTTGTAAAAATAAAAATTATAGTGAGCAGGCTCAATCTAAAAGATGTGAAATGTGATACAAAGTTGCAATAGTTATTAGCTGGAAGCCGCTGGTGAACACGCAACAAAATCTAGAAACATGAGGAACGTCGCTGCAAGAAGAGTCGAGGAAATCCATAGTTAACCGTGGATGTTCTCGTAACAGACACACATTAGGTCATTTGTGAGATTGTCGATGATGATGATAATCTTTCACTCGCACTTCCTTCTCTTCTTTATTGTTATTGTATTTTCGTAGCATGTCAGCAACCTCGCGTAGATAGATTTCTAAAAAATTGAAGTACTACAGCTATGCATGTACGTTTATAAATATTTATTGCTTTCAATGATATTTTTGTACTTGCACGTTTTATAGAACCTTTTTATTTGTGACAAACTGCTTATTGACCATTGACGGTGGTCCATTTTATATTTAAAGATGAACATTTTTAAAGTGTACTTTGAATGATGTTTGGTATTCGATTCACTCATACTTTTTTTCCAGTTATCGATGATTAACGTAGAGTTTTTGATTATTTGACTGTTCCAATACTTTCGTGGTCTTTTTTACTGTTCTTTGTTGTCTTGCGAACATCTGCTTAGTATAGTTATGAAGGATAATTGCACTTCTTTCATTTACTACAATGGAATACGTAAATTCTGAAAAATGCCTGAAATAATGTAAATTGAAGTGATAAAGATTAAAGAAAGAGTTTCAGTGTTCTCCATTCGAACGTTGCCAACGAACGATTCGTCCAATTGTGGAAAATATCTTGCCAGAGTTCTAAAGACGTTGGTCCGAAATTGTAACTACTGTTGTACATGGTTTTCATCCGGGGAAGAGACCCGGGAGTGTGTAGAAGAGAAAACAAGTTGGCAGAGGGCCAATATTCTCCCGGCTCGATCCACCTTCCCGACGGCTGCTCTGTGACGGCGCTCGGTTATCTCCGTGTGTATATATACGGCTTGAGAGCTCTCAAAATTCCGAGTATTCTCGCTTGAGTTATGTGATCAAGTGTAATTATTTTTCCGCGACACCCAAACTAGTATCTCCTTATGGATAATCGCATTTGGTCGTGTCACGATCTTCCGAAATTTCCCGGCGAATTGTACGTGCTGTGCGCGGAGTTGCTTATCGTTGAATACGCGGCAAAAAGTTTCCCCCGTTGATGGAGAAGTTCTAAACACTCGGATATAATCAAAATTGAACTCCCCTCTATTATTACATTTCTCGAAAAGTTTCTTCAACTTCAAAATGATTATGGTTTGTAATATTCTTTAATAAATATAATATATTTATATCAATAAATATTTTTTATTATCAAGTTCTTCATGAGTAAAGAATGATTTATTAGTAACAGATAGTTTTTCCAAATTTAAAAATATTATTTGATTTATCTGACTGTTTTCTATTTTTTTTTTATAAACTTGATTTTTTTGTTTAAAGACTGTATATTCTTTGTGCATCTCACTTTCTATTCCCAACAGCTAAACATTATTGCATATGGCACTCACAGCTAAATATAATCCAGTTATTTCACATTGTGAAGCGAAGACATTTCGTAAATTCGAATATATGTAAGCAAATTTCGTCACTGGAAAATAAGGGTAGTGTTTTCTCAACCAGTAAAAACTTACTGCATTAATTGTTTCTTTTTCTACTCAGTTTTCACTTTAAATAACATATCTAATATAAACTAAAATTTTCGAGTTATTATAATAATTTTTGCTCTGATGTAGAACTATTAATAACAATTTTTCTTTGCGGTTTCAAGGACTCGTCAATTATAGAAGTTGGCGAGGAAATTCCAAAAGTTCAGACAGTGGCGTACAAGGGAAAGAGAAAAAAATCGCGCTTCACTGTGAGAAAGCTTTTCCGAAGAGGTCGGTGATTTTTAATGTTTTCATTGATAACATTCATTTGGGAGAAAAAAATTGTGAAAATAAAAATACATATTTTTATTTGCAAAAATAATTTTATCTTGTTAGTCAATTTTTTTATATTATTTTTTAAACATTAATCGATTATTTGTTATTTTTTGGATAAAGCTTGGTGTAAATTCGATGCAGGCGACGGGGGAAAAAACAGAACTATCGATGCTGCAGGCGAACGAGACGGACCTACATACCGTGAGTCAAACACTGTGTTTTCTCTTTTACCATACATCAATATCGATCGAACAATATCCAGTACCAACGGAAGTTAAGAAATAGTGATAATTTTTTAAAATTAGTCGATAAAAGAAATATTATAAAAATTACTGTATCGACATTTTCAAATGAAAGTCCAGATATCAATTGTACATAATTTGAAAAATATGGTAAATGATTTACTAAACATTCTTAGGATTATCATTTGTTAGATCATCATAATTCTAACATTGTTTGGTAGGAAAAATTCATATATTGTTCCTAAATATAAGCACTAGAGAGTAACAGTTTGAATAATAATTTGAGACCGTTTGAGTAATAAGCTATAAATATGAAAATGTATCACTAAACTTACTCATTATAAATTGTCGAAACAATAGAAAACGTCTAAGTTATTGGAAAAAAACGTTCTACAATTACTAACTAATGTTACAAAAAATGAGCAAAAAATTGTTCAATATGTAGCAAAGTTTAAAGTCTAAATATGACGAATTGAATTTATCATGTACACACATTTACTTCCTAAAAAATGTTTTCACAGATACTGCGATCGTCAATATTTTATATTTTATGATGTAAAAACTTTGATTTGTTATTTTTATGAGTTACGGTAGAATAACTTGCCAATTTCGTTATACATTACTATACATAGTATATATTCAGCTTTCGCTCATGCTATAGTCACTTATAGTTAATGCAAAAACCCCGAGATCTCAGATTTATTCTGTTCTATACAGTTTACAAAGTTCATTTTTTTAGCAAAGTGTTTTTCTCGATACCATATTTAATCACCCTTCAAAATTTTATAAACGTTGCGAAACTTTTGTTTACTTCACAATATTGGAAAAGCTCTGAAAAATTAAACCACGATCGAGGGTGCGTAGAATTTATGCTGCATCATTTGAGCCCGGCTGCAGATGGTAAAAGACGATTTATAACCCTCGGCAATGGAATTTTCTGACCTACAATTGTAGGTCTGAAAAACTGAAAAAGTCATATTTTTTCTTGGAAATGAAAATTTATTTTTTCAGTATTTTATAACAGCTTGCAAAATTTTTTACGTATATTGTTGTGTTGATAAAGTAAACCTAGTTTTTTTTATTTCAAAAAATTAGACTTTTACTGGATAGTATTGCATCTTTGCTAATTTTTTTGTCTTTTCACCTGTGTTTTGGATATATAGTGAAAGATAATAATAATAATAATAAAAATAATTTTATTGAATTAGTGACATTGTACCTTGTTATTTAATAATTCGAAATAAATCAAGAAGTATCATCTACGAAATACAAAGTTGAACGATACTTTATATATTACTTCAAATGTTTGAATTTTTTTCCAATGTCAGTTTATGGTATTTTTTCTCATACAAAGAAGTGTATTTTTCATAGCGCGAAACTGTTGAAAATACTATTTAAAATTAATACCTATACAATGGGTTTTGGATCGCTAAAATATCACGTAATCGATTCAAATGTTCATTTGAGGCAAATTTTTTTAAATATTAAAAAAATAACAAGTAAGTGGATAAAACCCTTAGATGTTTAACTATTAGAACGTTTAACACATTGTTAGAAGAAGAAAAAATTTAAAAAGCAGTAGTCTCGTATTTTATCGTGAAGGAAGTGTCTTGCAAAATTTTCGCGAATTCTGATTACTTTTGATGTTCATTTAATTTAATGTCGAAACATTTTTTTATTTAAAAAGTATTTAGCAGGGTGAAAAAAAATCAAAAATTTATATGCAGAAAGGAATCAAACGCTCATCTAATTTTTATCGTTCAGTTTTTTTTTTCATGGAGTAGAATAGGTATTTCGAAGGGAAAAAAATGAGATCCATCGAGGTAATGGAGTTCGCCGATACAACTCACCCTAACCATTTTCTTCTTTAATATCCCTTGGGAGTAAAGTTAACAGAGTGATGTTCACGACGGACGATCTTTATTGGCTTCGGAAAAGCGACAAAAAAGTTCAGCGTTACAAGACGAATATCTCGGCGTATCTCACGAGAGTAGACGCTCTTCACAGTTGTCGGGTTCGAATCGAAAAATTTCTGGCAACACGAGGACGAAACGACGAACGAATTCGTCCGTGGGACGGGAGGAGTCTCCATTTTCGAGGCGACGATAAAAAATAGCGGCTCTCTGTCTTATTCCGTGTAAACCGTAAAATTTTTGGTCACAAAACATTTGTCTACGATATCGAGAAATCTTGACGACAGCTCGTATAAAACCCCTTTTTAACTTTTTTTCTTTTCCCGTTATATATTTTTGTTTTTAAGCCATATAAGAGAATTTTGCGATGAGCGATGTCGGATACATCTGCTTTCGTTTTATTCCGTTCTTTCACGAGCCGGGTGAATGGTCACACGCGTTTTCCGAGCTTTTTCCTCTGCTCCTCTTCCGAACAACGTGTGCTATCTGGACGCGTCGGTGTGTGTACGCGCGTATTTGTAAAGAAATATGCGAATAGATAGTATCGTGTGTAAACGCGCGACCTCGAGAGCTTTTCCTGCGAAATGAAATACAACCTCCTGGGATCCGAAAGTTATATCAGCTGCTTCACGTTTACGCAAGCTCCGAGTGATAGGATGAGAAACATGCCGACGGATTCTACAATGGCAAGCTGCCTGATACACACCCGCAACTCGCGTAACGCGGCAAAGGGCTCCGCACGACCCTCCGACGACCTTTACACATTTTCGCAACTTTGTCCCCGAGTAATATATACCCGGATAAACATAACACGTTTGACGTTTAACATAAACACGAAAAGTTATTACCTCGTATCCTCTTCGCTCCGTGCATAAATAAATTTCAAGACTCTTGCCATTGCTGTCACGCATATAGAATTGCAGTTTCATTTTAATCGCTTGTTTATTCATCGATATATTTCAATTGCGACGAAATCATTTTCTCGAGAAAATTTACGTTCGATAAGAAAGTATTGACAAAGGAAAAGTTTATATTTGTCGAAATAACCCAAGTCGTATAATAACTTATATGCATTATTCATCATTTATTTTATTTCGTCTATACTCAATCGTTTATCCATATGATTTAGAGTTAATTTTTTATTCAGTCGAGTGAAGGTATCTGGATTTCAAACCAAAGTGCTCTTGATAAATGTATAATCAGTATAATTTTTCAGCAAAGTGTGTTCTATGTGCTCGAGTGTGTGTGGGAAGAAAAAATGGGACTCATGGGCGTGGAAAGTGATCGAAGAATGCTGGGATTTCAGCAATAAAAAAGAAATTGCTAACCTGGCAAAGCCCATGGCTTTGCGCCTTCTACTAAATTCTGTTAGCCGGAAGTTGAGCCGACGATTCACTGCTCGGGACGCACGCTTCTGAATTTTCCCCCCATTCTCCCTAGACATCTACGCCCTGCTTCGTTTCTTTTCCCTCTTTCAATACTTGATATGTTTCTTACACTTTTATTCGTAAGCAAAACTTCTTTTATTGTGATCGATTTCTCTCGCACATTCGATTTCTAGGTTCGTAATGTAATTCATAAGCCGAGAGAAAAGTGTGTTAACAAAAGTGACGACTTTACTGATCATCGCAGAACTAGCTATATTTTATTTAGATATCATGTCCTAAATTTATTTTGTTTTACTATATAAAAATATATCTACTTCTATAATATATAATTCAATTAGTCGATCCAAATTCCATTAATTTTTTTTATTAAGGGCCGGGTTTTTGCATTATCATATTTTTAAAAAATTCAAAAATAACCAATTAGTTCAATCTTGATGTATGTAGACATGACTTTGTGTTGACCTGTGAATTCGCTGTGATTTCTCTCAATGCAAAAATTCGCAGTGAACAATAATTCGATTTAAAAAATGTTATCTTTTTCATTGTTTACTTTGCAAAATCAACAAACGTATAAAATTTTTGTTGTTTTCGTATTTTTCTGTTGTTTCGATTAAACAAGAAACTTAGAACGAGTTTATTCTAGAGAAATTTCGAAAACGTCACGTGCTAGAGATATATATTTCTGAGTCTGAAAGCTTTGGCAATTTGCACGAGCTCTTGACCACGAAAAGGTCCTTTCCGACCAAGCGATTTTCGAAACTGGGCAAGGCAGGCGGATATGTATGTGTACGTTCACGTGTTGAATTGGACAGTTTCGGAGACAGATTAAAATTGACTTCAGGCAGAGAATCCCACAGTAAGAGCAAAGAGGAAATGAACAGAAGGACAGAAATTCATGAGTTCAAGCTCTTTTGACGCAACACTCACGATGAGTACAGTTAATTTTGCTTCAAAATTATTGTCACCCATCGAACGGTGCACAAAATATGGCGAAATTCACTCGACGATAAGACTCATAGTGTTTTGTGAAAAAAATCTAATATTACGAAAGAGTATCAAACGCCTCTCCCGTGCCATATATTCTGCGAAAATGTAATCACGGCTAGTTTTTTTCCCGTGATGTTTTATTTAAAGCAATTTATCACAGATTCGCCTCGAAAACTCGATTTATATGCTTTCTACGAAACGGAACGATCGTACTGAAATTTGCTTTCGCTAACGTGGTTTGCGGTTATTTCTCTACTACTCTCGCACGTCTCCAGATATATACCGCGACTCACCCCTCTCTGGCCGGACACTAATCCCGCATACATTCGTAAATGTCTATTCGATTCTTTTATTCGACACAACTCTCCGTTTTCAACGCGAATCCAGCGATTTTCCGGAATTTATCTCTTACACAAATATTAAACGAGAGTTATAAATTTATGTTTATCTAAAAAATGCGAAAACTATACATTTTTGTCTTATGTAGCAAATTCTCTTCGCGATGAGACTGAGATTTGAAATCGCTCGAGAAAATGATTAAAAACTTTATCTGAGTGCGTGTGCTAGTAACTCGCCCTTGATTCAATTTCAGTCGATTTCTATCTGAGAAATTCAAACTTTCTGCATGAATATGCTAAAAGGGAAGAACATACTTCATTATAAATTTAATACAAGTCGATAAAAGCAATCTTTTGGCAAATTTGGAATTTTGTAGTCGTCAAATTTTTGGAAGCAACATTTTTTTAATTTTATCGATATATCTCTTAACGTTTATAATAAGTTGTTGTTGTAAGAATGAACGAATCGTCCAATTTTCGAAATAGAATTACTTTTTTTTGTATTCAAAGAGTTTGTCAAAGGAAGACAGCCGTTTGGAGATATAAGAGAGCTTGTCCAGAAAATGATGCTTTGTGAGACAAATAAAGTGGTACAGAAGGTAGGGAATGTGTCAGATTTTAATTTGCAAGCTTTTCTGCAATTCAAATGATTCAACGAGGATATTTTTTGTTTGACCATCTCATTGCTATTCTCTGACGCTTCAGCTCGTCATCGCAGAAGAACAGTTCGAAGAAAATGTAATTTCGAGAGAGTGCTGGATTTATTAGAATTTTAGGGAGGTCAAAGGCGTTGGAGAAGGCTTTCGTGTTTTTTGCCTATTTTAATTTTGAAGCTGGCCCAGATGACGTGACAAAACTTCAAATCGCTTGCCAACGTTAGGGAATTCTTGTTTTTACCCCGATATTGAAGTTTTGTTGTGGAAAAAGGTAGTCTCGTGTCAACGCCCAGCTTTTCATTTGTATCTCGTACATTTGCTACCAGTCTGACATTGCTTTATCACTTTTCGCTCTTTCTTTTCGCACAATTTCTCTCCCGCTCGACGTCTTATACTTTTAATCTCGCTCTCCCCTTCCCAGTCTCGGCTCGCCATTAACTTTTGTAATTAACGCTGCGACAGCAGGAGAATGTTCATTCCTTGAACTTTCTCCGCTCTTTGTGTGGATTGCTGTTTTTCGTCAAGGAAGGATCAACGCTCTCGGCTTAATTGTTCATACAATCTTAATTATGAGTTTTTTATTCGTATTTATGGATCAAAGAAAACATATAGTTTTACAACTCCGGGCAGATTATTGCTGTTTCAAAATAAATTGATATGAAACCGAATGAAAAGGATTTTTACTTGACAATGATCAAACGGAACCTGGTTACAATGTAATTTCTGAATAAAATTTAAATGATAGGGCATTCTAAATGAGCTGCTTTCAGTATAATTAGCTTCAAATTTAACTGAAGGAGGTTTTTGCATGATCGTCGTTTTCGAATTTTTTATACACTTACAGGTTAAAATCATCATCAGATTAACTTCATTAATAAGGTAATTTTTTAGAAACATTATACATGAACTTTTACAATACTTTAGAAAATTAGAGAAGAAGGTTTTACCATCTATGTAGTAATCGAAATATTGAATATTGAAATATTTAAAATTGCAACCTTAATATATGGACTCTTATAGAAAGCTGCTAAAAATGATGATTTTTAACAATAAACATCTTAATTTTTCCTCGGTGTAAAGCTTCTTTAAATTTTATAA
Source organism: Cremastinae sp. A BG-2022a (assembly GCA_030522545.1). Taxonomy (NCBI): domain Eukaryota; kingdom Metazoa; phylum Arthropoda; class Insecta; order Hymenoptera; family Ichneumonidae; species Cremastinae sp. A BG-2022a. The sequence continues at coordinate 12,873 of JAPYYW010002855.1, forward strand.
ACTCTACTCATACATGATGTTAAGAAACGTTTATACGCATGTTAAAGAAATTATATTTAAAGTCATTTTATATGCAAGAATCATTTTTAAAATTGACCATACCCACAAAAAGTGAATCATCTTTACATCTCCCAACAAAAAATGATAAAAGTAAATGGATGAATCTTGAATTTTCCACAATGGCCGAGCTTGGAAACGACTGGAGAAAGAAAAGAAATGGAACAGAGAGACAATAGAACCAGTAAGTGTTCTTGAAGCCATTTATAATTTATCTCCCCGAAATAGATTCCAACCTCTCTAGGCTCGAATCTATCAATCTTTCGCTCGACGAAAAAAAAAAGTTTAACACCCTGCGTATATGCTGGCACTGGATCGCTGCGCATTTTATTCGCCTATATAATATTTTTGATAACGTGTTTTTCACGTAATGTCTAAAATAAGCAAAAACGCTTTTAGGAATACACGTGTACGACCACTGTCCTGGTTATTCGTGGTACGTGGATTTAAGTATCGAATTTCCATCAGGTTTCGTCAAACCGGACAATAATAACGTCTCGCCCGTGTGTAGGGCTGCGCGAAGTATATCCTTCCCCCAATGCTGTTCGTGACATATTGCACGCGGATGTCAGTGTCACAACGGATCATTCGATATACGTATACTTACTGATAATATTCTATATACTATAAGGCTCGCACTATTCGTACACAATGGAGAAAGACGCGCTCGTTGGTTGGGCCAAAGAATCGATTCGGTCGTCCGAGAGATGCTTGAAAAGCACTCTCGGAGACGTCAGAAATTATCCTACATCGCTCAAGCTTTCTCAAGATCGCCCGGGGCAGAGCCGAAATCCTTCGGAATACGAAGAGCTCGTTTCACCCTCGACCGTATATTCCTCTTTCGATAAATGTCCTTTGTATCAAAGACTCGTACAATTCTCGATTATTATCAACCTCAATGGGGTTTCGTCCTCGCTTTTCTTTCCTCGAGACCTGTCACGCGTTCTCGTATACTCGGTCTATTCCGAAACAATTTCGTGATGAACGATACATAGGTATACTATATATAATTCGACTATCGCAGAGCCCATACTGCTTTTTTCAACGAATAAACTGGATTTTATTTTGTTTTATTTATTTTCGAGTTTACGAAGATAGCGATGAGGGAAAATAGTTTTTGCTGTTAATTATCTCGATGCAGAGGAGGAAGGCCGCCGCGTGGATGAAGCCAGGTCAGTAGGTAGAATTCGAAATGAGCTTCTTTCGTCATTAGCATAAATTGAATGGGATATAGAAGGCATTTCTCATTGATGATGGCACTACCGGGGGAGTCTCGAAACGGCGAAGGGGAAGTAATTACGGGAGTTGTATCGGCATCTCTTTTCCGAGAGCTTAACGGTGTACGGCTACGGCTAGACTCCGAGGCAAGAGGATCGAGATATTCAACAGATTCTGACGGGACATTGTCATTCAGGCTCGAACAATGAATTCATTGTCTCCACACGCGCGCCCTAAGACGAAAATTAATTATCGCGAAAACAGGGTAAACCGTCGAGGCTTCGAATTCTGATAATTTTCCATCCTCGATGAAAATAACGAGAGTTGTGTACTCCCGGGAAACTCGGTAATAAACAGCTTCAGCGCAGCTTCAAGCCGAACGAAGAAAAGAAAAAGGAGGATAAAAGTTTGCGAGTATTGTTCAGAGTACGATTTTCCGAGTATACGCGATCGACAGAAATCTCAATTCAATTTACTTATAGAATATTCAAATTAATATATGAAAACTTTAAACTCTGTATTCTCGATGCAGCTACGAATTCTTGATAAATTCTTCCGGAAGAATTTATTCATTTGAATATATAGACGATTCGCACTTTTCCATCTTCGAAGCGTGTTTCCTACAATAAACAGCAGCCCTCGACTTTATCCATTACTTCGGCGATCGTTTCTCCCTTATCTACGGGCCCAAGTCTCTTTTTTTCTCGTGAAAACTATAGCTGGCGCTTTAATTACTTTTTATCTGGAAATACCAATTTCCAGGGAAAGTAATTCATTGAACTGTAACTTCATGGACGATAAAAACTATTGTGCAGTCTCATTTCCGCCTCTGTGAAAATGGGAAACCCGCGCAATTCCATTACAAATTTGATAACTTTGCGCGACGAGAATATAACGACCAAGGAGTTTGTCAATCGTCAGTCGGTGCACGAATTTCAACTCAGATACAATTCGTTATTACGAGATCACTGTTTTTTACCTCGAATAATCGATTTTACTGACTGCTCTGTACACCCCGACGACGTAAATCCCTCGAAAAAATAGAGTGTCTCAATAAAATGATTTGATTCTTCATAAATTGTTTTTCCAGTGCGTGAGAGAACATATATTGCGCATTAAATAAATTAACACGTGTCAAATGCTCGGACCTCTTTATGTTTACCTCTTTTTTTATTTATCGCTCGGAAAACTCGAACCCGTTGATTCCTTTCGGGCCGTTCTCGCAGGATGTAATAAACACGATCGATCAATCTCTCGTCGGTTTCAGTGCGAGTGTACGTATATATATATATATGTGTGAAAATAGGCTGACCATTAGATACTCACGGCCTCGGTGCTCCAAATGTTGCCAACTCTCCGAGGGACTCTCCACAGCCGGTGTGTATTTATACAGACCGCGATCTCTTTCCTTGGAGCGGACGAGCTCGATGAGAGAAGCTCGGGGGAGGAGAGCCTGTCGAGGACGAGACGAGTGTCGGTTTAATTGGATGGGAATCGAATAAAATTCCCGCAGGTTAGCGCGATGCCAGCGCTCGGCTCCGAAACCTCATGTTTTATTTTCAACGAGTGAGGATATTGAATAAGTTCGAGGGAGCTTCGATTCCGACTAATAACACTCGCAGTCCACGCTCCCTGCGCAAAAACCTACAAAATAACTTCGATTAGAGAATTTACCACGTTTTTTTACCACTCGCCTGAATTATTCTTTTTCATCTTTTTTTTTTAAATTTTTTTTTACTTTTTTCGTTCAGTGGAATTTTGCTGCCTCGAGCGAGGAAAAGTTTGAAAATTTCTTCTAAATAATATCTCTTCGCGCATCCCCGTATACGTAACTTGGACGCACATCACAAAGTTTCATCTGGACATAATAAAAAGTTGCGAAGAAACATTGTCTTCGCGATATTCTCACTCGGTGCGGAGTTGCACTTTCTCCTCTCTTGTTTTTCTCCTCGGAACGATAATCGTCCGTAACCTCATTGTTGGCTCATTCTTATCGTGACACACGCGCGGCGCGATATCTTTTCATAATTTTTGAATGGAAGTCTTCATCAGACGCAGACGTAAAATTAAGCCCCGATGATAGCCGCAAGTTTCGTGTTTCGCGATTGAACTCTCTGCGCGAAACGAAAATTGGTCTCTCGATGGAAGAATGGCGAGCTTGCAGAATCGTCGCACTGTGGACTCAGGCGAACAGAAAGAGGGAAGGCAAACTGACGTTTTATGACTTCCGACGAGATATCTCGGTGTTTCAATCACGTAATTGAGCTCTCTCTCTCTCTCCCCTGCACGGAGCCCCGATGCGCATTGTAAGATTTCAACTATCGTTATATGGAAATGTAAAATGGACAAAAGAATGTATACGAGGTGAAAGTCTCGTCTGAAACTTCATTACTATTTCGCTCATTCCATTATTCGCTTTCTCTCTTCTTAAACTATAGCAAATTGTGCACCTCCGGTGATGAGCTTCTCGGCAAAAGTTGCCTCGCGCGCATCAAGTGAAAATAAAGTTTCAACGTTGCTCCCCCATCCAGCCATTGCTTGTGGATAAAAGACACGCGGAGATAACACCGAGAGCAGAGGGTGAATTTGTCTATAGACATACATACGTCCAGAAGACGCTAAAATTCTCAACCTGATGGCACTGAAAAATTCACGCAGCCGAGGCAAACTTAGCCTTGGACCGTACGAAACCTCGTTCAGCCTTACTAAATTGTGCATGTAGCCGTAAAGAGAGGGAGAGAGATCGGAAAACTTTGATTTTTCTTCTTTATGAATGTCGTTCCCTCCTGAGAAGTGTGTGTGACACATTTCTTGTATATCTGTACTGGGGGGTATCTTCAGTAAATAAGGCTTTTCTTCATTCGACCTTATTCATATTACATGTTTAGACCTTCCGCGTGGCTTCTGCCAGATTTCGGCGGTTCTTCCTACTCGGCGCGGGACATTGAACGTTGGAACTATTGAGCTATACGGAAAGAATTTCATACGAAAAATTACCATGTTTTTCATACTGTGGTATGAACAGCTTGAACAAATTTTAGGATTTTTCCCACGAAATTTATAGGAATTTTTATCATTTTATAATAAACATAGTTATGTTTTATAGAAAAAAATCTTTAAATTATTTAAAACTGTTACCACAGTTCAAAAATATACTTGGTATTTTTTTTTTGTATAAAGCTCTTTTCGTGGATGTCAAGAGAATACACGGTCGGTTGAAAAAACAATGATTATTGTGCCATTAACTTGGAGAATGGTGAAGTATCTGAGATGAGGCTGTTCCAACGAAAGCTATAGTATCATTTTAATCACTCTGAAGCTTTATTCCCGTAATGAGATTTTCTTCGCTGTGTGATAAAATTGGTTGTAATGTAAACGAGACGTTTTTCGACCCCTCTCGACGAGAATAATGACCAATTTCGAATTATGTTGGTAAATTCAATTTTTTCAATTGCATGTGCAAATTTCAATGCTCGATAAAAAAAAAAAAAAAAAAAAAAAAAAAAAAACTTTTATTTCTTTTGTGCTTCAAAAAAAAAAAAAACTTTCTGGACTACAATCTCTGAGTAAAATGCGATTAAATACAGCTGGATTATATTTTATATATTATTCTCGTATTTTTCGCAGAAATGAATACATATTTTCGTGACGGACTGACTTAATACACACATTCTGCTTAAATATTCAAGAGAAATAGTCACAAAAATACGACGTGATTTTTACTATTACGTAATGCTTACAACAATACGAAAAGCTCATTTCCCGAGTGCGCTGTATTATTTAAAAAATAATGTTTCTTTTTTATCGAGGACCGTTATAGAGGAACACGCGATGAAATTTTTTTTCTCCCGACACGCAATTATCGGACCTTCGTTTTATCATACAAAAAACTTTATATAAAAGTTGAACGAATATAAGCGTGTAATTGAAATAAAAAAGTCTTCAAAGTAAAAAAGTTGTTGATGGAGAAAATATTGATGACCTGAGAAGGTGTAAAATCTATGTAAATACGTGAAATTCAGTCGCGACCGAACAGTCGAACAGTACGGACGTGTTTACACTCGAACGATCTCAAATCTTACTCGAGTTTCGAAATATAATATATCACCACGGGCTA
>JAPYYW010002856.1:0-18295 GCA_030522545.1 Cremastinae sp. A BG-2022a
GGAAATTTCCCGTAGAAAACAAAAATGATAATTATTTGAGATAAAATTCACGAATTCATAATGAAAAATCGAAAAAACTGACTTTTGAATCAGTTTTTTGAATTTTTTAATATGAATTGTTGAATTTCGCCCCGAATAAGTAGCATTTTCGTTATCTACGGGAAATTTCCGATCGAATAAGGTATCAAAATCGAAAAAAAAAAATTTCAAAAATTTTGCGATTTTTTTAAGGCATACCCCTTTTCATTTTTTCAAAAATCTTCAAGGGGTGATAACTTTTTGAAAAATTGATGAAATAACGTGATTCCAACGCCATTCGCTTCGTTTTTCAAAAATCTTTAAGAATCACTCCTAATAAAGTTAATTTGGTACAGAAAAAGAAAAGATATCGTAATTTGAAATTTTCATGGGTTCACGAGACCCAGTGTGACTCACCAAATTTTTTGAAATTTTTATTTCTCGATTTTAAGAGCCTATTCGATCGGAAATTTCCCGTAGAAAACAAAAATGATCACGAATTCATAATGAAAAATCGAAAAAACTTACTTTTCGATCAGTTTTTTCAATTTTTCAATATAAATTCTTGAATTTCGTCCCGAATAATTATCATTTTCGTTATCTACAGGAAATTTCCGATCGAATATGCTCTTAAAATAAAAATAAAAAGTTACAAAAAATTTCGTGAGTACCACTAAGTCTCGTGGATCCATAAAAATTTCAATTTCCGATATTCTTTGACATGCGACACGTCTTTACTATTTTTTATTTAATTACCCTTCGTTTATTGAAAAATATCCACAAAACAGAAAAAAAAAATTTCAACTTACAGCTGGAACGTTCCACTTTCCACCCTCAACGCCTCCGCGCACAATAATTCCCATAATTTATGGTTGCAATGAGCGTTTCGGACGATAAGTGAAATTTTATCCAAATTAGTTCCTTTTTCCGTCACCGCAACGCTCGCGGCGCTGCTCCCGTCGCAATAACAACAAAAATTCCACGTTCGCGTATGCACCGGTGTTTTTCAACTGTCTCGCGATAAATTAACGAAGGAGCAACGATGTGAATAAAAAAAAAGTCAAAATTATCAAGTCCAATCGGCAAATAAAGATTTCGGCGAAATTAAAAATCCGGCGACAAACGAGTTTCTCGTCGATCGTCGCAAAACGTTTTTTCGATTCTTTTCCCTTTTCCTTCTCACTCTCCTCACGTTTTTCCGGACGCGAAATTTTAACGAGTCATCCCGGCAAAAGATTTTTATTTCTCCGCCGAGAAAAATGGCGAACGACGCAAATTACTATTTCGGCCACGAATTGCTGAATCAAATCGTCGATCCGAGCTTGGAAAAGAAAGAGGACGTTCTCGTTCTTTTCGTTCACTGGTACTTCGTCAGGAATGGATTCAAGTGCATCGGCTTTGGCGATTCCGTAAGCCCTTTTTTTTCTTTTTTTAATTTTAACTTAATTTTTGCACGAGATAAAAATCTTCGGAATGGCCTAATACTCTTTTAAATGATCAAAAATAACTTTTTTTAAAACGTTTTGCAAAAAAAAAAGAGATAGATTATCGAGGTTTTGACAGAGAATTTTTATTTTTAAATTACGGTTTTTAGCATAAATGTTTATGGCAGAAACGTCTTATTTTCACTTCAATTGAAAAATTTACATAGATTTTAATGTGAGGAACTTATTTATCGCATAAAAATGTAGAGTCATCGAACATTTGAGAGAATTATTTCGATTTGAAACTCGAATCCCGTGTATAACCTCAAAAATGTAATTTTATAATATGTAATTTGAAAATAAACATAAAATCATGTTTAATTTTTTATGATTGGGTGTAATATCTATAAATATCAATTTAATTGCATAAATATCAATTTTATGCAATTTAACCATTTTTTAAGGAAGTTTGTTAAGGGCCCTCGTTTAACTCATGCAAAATCTGCAAAATGTACCTCAAGACCTTCCTTGCACGAAATAAATATCTTCAGAATGGCCTAATACTCTTTTAAATGATCAAAAATAACTTTTTTAAAAACGTTTTGCAAAAAAAAGTGATAGATTATCGAGGTTTTGACAGATAATTTTTATTTTTAAATTACGGTTTTTAGCATAAATGTTTATGGCAGAAACGTCTTATTTCCACTTCAATTGAAAAATTTACATAGATTTTAATGTGAGGAACTTATTTATTGCATAAAAATGTAGAGTCATCGAACATTTGAGAGAATTATTTCGATTTGAAACTCGGATCGCGTGTATAACCTCAAAAATGTAATTTTATAATATGTAATTTGAAAATAAACATAAAATCATGTTTAATTTTTGATAATTGGGTGTAATATCTATTAATATCAATTTATAATCATTTTTATGCAATTTTACAATCGTATTAACAATTTTTTAAGAAAGCTTGTTAAGAGCCCTCGTTTAGCGTCTGAAAAATTTCAAGGAAATTTTAAATACCTTAAAGGAATACCTTAAATAATTATTAAATAATTGAATAACCTTAAATAATTATTTAACACTTTGATTTAGAGCTCCATATGAGAATTTTTCGCTTGTCACGACTTTTTTTTTTGTTTTATTTCAGAAAACGTTCGATCCCAAAAATGATCACGGCTCGGACATGCTCCCAACGGATTGGAACAAAAAGCCAAATTATTCGCTACGTTACGTGAAAGATGAAAAACTTTACATAATGGTGGCCACGAAATCCGATGCTGATCTCTTGGTCAACTTCCTGGTAAGTTTTGTCGAGAAATTATAAGAATGAAACAACTTGGCCTCTGCGTTTCGTAATTTATCCGAAAAAAAAAATGATTTACTATTTGCAAAAACTAACGAAAGTTTTTACTGGAATACAACAAAGAGCTACGCTAAAACGATAAAACCATAGAACTACCTTAAAATTAAAAATATGTGAAAAATAATGTCAATATTCAATGTTTAGTTAAAATAAAAATTCTCAATTTATTTTTATAAAATAATAGTATAAACAGTTAAATAGTAACTTTAAAAACCATTTGTTTTCGAAAAAATTCTGTCCCGACGTTTGCCACAATTTTCTTCAAAGAGAATTTTCTTCTATTTCTTATTTCATTAATTATTTTTAATTTCAAAAAATTTTAAAATTTCCAGAGAGTTCACGACAATTTGGCGTCGAACGTAACGTTCCCGATCGAGGGTACGGTCGCGACGATTCACGGGCCTCTGGCAAGTCAGATCCCGACGTACAAGGAATTGGCGAATAAAATTCGAACGGAGCTGGTCGAGCCATTGCACAGCGGCGCCGGGAGAGAAATTTCGACGCAGACGAGCTCGAGCACGGTGAACACGGAAAATAGAAGAAGAACGTCGGACGACGATCCGCTGAGGGTACGACCGGAGCCACCCGGTCCGGCTGAGCCCAGACCCTGGTAAATTAAATTTTTTCGTCGGATCATTGGAAACGCTCAATCGATTTTTTTCCAGATCTCGAATCAGTTTGAGCGAACGAACAGGGGAGGCTACTGGATATTTTAGAAAGAAAAAAAGTCCCCCGATTCGCGATACCAAAAATGTTAATCCATTCAACGAAATGTTCAAAAATCCCAGGATAATGCCAGTAAATGATTCCAGAATTAAAAAGATCGTTGATTTTTCAGTTTATATTTTTTCACTCGTCCGGATTGTCATTTTTAGAGTTGTTTTTCTTTTTTTATTGCTCAGTTTACGTTCCTTTTTTTTTACAGGAATCCCCTGGCTGATCCCAGAAACATCGGACGATCGGATCTCGATCCTTTCGGCGGCCAGGGCGGAGGAATGATCTTCGATCCGTTCTCCGGACAGAGAGGCATCGGGCCGACGTTCCCGAGGCCTCCCGGATTCCTCGGCGTGCCGGGAAGACTTCCACCGTTAGTAAAATATTTTTAAAAACCTTTTTTTCCCCACATTCTCGTAAAAAGTTTGCTTTTCTTTCTGTTTTTTTTTAATTGGGAGAAAATTTCGGCTCTTCTGTTTTCCGAAATTTGACACTTTTCGCAATTTTCATGATTTTTAACAAAAAAGTGACAGTCTTTTTGTAATAAATTCACAAATTACACGATAAAATTGTAATTTTAGATTTTTTTTTACGTCTTCTGTTTGATCTAGTCTGTTAAATTTCAGTTTTTTTATGGTGTCAGTTGGATAACTTCGTTGCAAAGTTGCAATAATTAGCGAGCCATTTTTGAAAATGTACAACTTCGTAAATATTTCACATTTCGATTTGACTTTTTTTTTAGAATACGCTCTTTATATTTTAAAAATGTGCATTTAAAAAAATCAATTAAAAAAAAATTGTTAAGAGACTGCACCCTTAAATTTTCTTTCTTAAATTATGCCAAAAAATCAAGATTTTGACAAATATGAGGGGAAAAAATATACGTGTATTCTATGGAAAGAGGTAGTTCATTGAAATCGTGTTTTTGTCATCTTTGTTTTTAAAAATCAATCTCAAACTCGGTTTAACATGGCCAATTTTCTTCCTTAGACACAAAAATGACTATTTTTATTCAAAAATTTAATTTAATTTTCTATCTATACATTTTTTTCTTCCTTAAATACAAAAATTACTATTTTTATTCAAAAATTTTTAACTTTTTTTCTATTTAAACATTTTTTTCAGAGGAGCCATTCCTCCCGGAGCGAGATTCGATCCCTTCGGCCCTCCGGACGTCGACCCGCCTCGCGGACGCTTCCGAGACCCCGGCGACGACGCTCCACCCCCGGGCTACGACGACATGTTCATGTAAACCCAAAAAACCACGAACTGTCACGATAATAATTTAAAAATTTATTTAACGAAAGGTATTTAAAGCAAAACTATTTTTTAAAAGGACACTAAATTTATCGATAATGATAAGAATTTTGCAAACAGCAATTGAGTATCATTTTTTAAAAATGATTAAGAATAAAAAATAAAAATAGAAAAAGTTGAATTTTGAAAATGAGAAATAATGAGTTTGATATTGTTGAAAAATTCTTCTGAGCGTTTTTCGATTATTTTTCCACTCTCGCTGAATCCTACGTTTGAGAGGAGGCTCGGGAGTCGGGCCTGTACGCCTTATCAGCTGGTTCGTACAATAATTTCGCTGCGACATCCATTATCCTGTTAGACTTTGCATTCGCTCGTTCACGCTCGACACGAGCCTACAGAGTGTCCCAAAAATCACGTCTTAAGTTAGGAGTCGTATAAAATCTGTCAAGACAAAATTTTTAAAAATTTCACAAATCTTGTCAGAGGTCATGTCGAAATATATGCCAAATTTGATGAAGCTTCACCATCTAGTAATCTAGACATTAATTATTGAAAATCGTCACATTTTTCAATCTCTCATAAGAGCCCATGTTAAAAGTGACAATTTTTTAAAATAAATATCTCGATAACCACATGGTGAAGCCTCTTTAAACTTTGCACAAATGTCAATATGACGTCAAAGAAGATCAGTGGAAATATTGAAAAAATTCTATCTAAAAAAAAATTCAAGTGATGATTCAACATTTAGTTAACACGTACAGCCAAATGTTTGAATAGATTTTCACGTAACTTCTACCTTAAAGTGGTTGGTCTATAAAATAAGCATTGATAAATTTCATTAAAATTTTGCAAAAACTTTATTTAACGTTATATTCTTATGTGTACCAAATTTTGTAAGGTTTCACCATAAGGAAATTGAGATATTTAATGACAAATGTCATATTTTCTCATACACTCTCCATAAAAGCTCGTATTTTAATTAAAATTTTCAACAATTGATATCTCGATATCTCAACAATTGATAGTTTATTTTTCAATATATATTTAAATTATATAATGTAACAACTTTATCCAAAGTTTATCCAGCTCTTTTGGGACACTCGGTAAATTTTGTATGAAGAAATTTCGTACGCACACGTCCCCATTATATTCTAACCATTCATATCCCCGTCGAGACTCTCGTCTTAAAGTCCAAGATCGTTATTTACCCCTGACATTCGTCTAAAATATTTTACGTCGCTCGAAAAATGAAAAAATTACCATATACGAAACTTTGTATGAAAATGGAAGATCCAAAGTTTGATGGAGTTGAGGAAATTGTTAAAAAAAAACTAGCAGTTCGATTTTATTGACCTCAGCAGCGACGAAATCGATAAATTTGATTTTAGTCGATGGAAAAAGTACGAGCAGGCCGGGGATGGGGTTAAGACGGTGAAAGGTTATCGAAGCACGCACCATTTAATCCTCGACCATCGAGCGACTCTCACGTTTCTCTTTTGCACTATTCTTTTCGATTTTTTCTTTTATTTTTCGAATTTTTTTTAAATCTTCATTTTCGTCATTCTTCGTCTGTACAATTCTTATCTTATTTTACCTTATTTCGTTCATTTTTTATAAATTTACTCTCGTTTAAATATTTTTCTTTTAATTTTCCATTTATTTTTCGATTTTTAATTAATATTTTTTAAAAATAATTAAACATTAAATTCTCAATGTTATATTACTAAAATTTAGGCTTTCTATTTTTGTTAAATACGTAAATGCTAATTTTATATTTTATTTTGTCTTTCAATTTGCAAATTTATCATATTTTATTAAAAATTTAACCAATTTTTATTTTTTAAACAATGGAACAAGCAAAACGTAGTAAAACGTTTTAAAATTGAATTTATTCGCTCTATATAATTTTTTTTTCTTTTATTAATTAGTTAATTTTCTTTTTTTTTCAACTGTAAAACTTTTGTTTTTGCATTCAATTGAATTCATTCATTGTGGAGAAAAAGATCCTAGAATATAAATCATCATTGTGTTTCCTCTCGGAAATTAAACGGGCGAGAATTATAGGACAAAGCCAAAGTAGATAATTGTTAATTTTGTGAAAGGGACGAGCAGCCACCCACGACGAGGGAGGCGCGAGTTACCATTTCGTTCTTCGTCTCGCCGTCTTCGAAATAATTTTAAGAACGAGACTACGAAAAAAAAAATTTTTTTTAAATGCAATTCGATTGCATTTGAAATGCACCTGGTTGCATTTTTATTTAATAGACATCCAATATTCAAGAAAAAAAGATATACACTGCCAAACACAATAAACTGTAATTATTTGAAATAATCGTGAAAAAGAAATTAAAAATAATGCATCTGGGTGCATCGAAATGCATTTCAATGCATTTTTTGATATTAATGCATTTTTGATAAAGTTTAAAAATATATAAGAATAATTTTTCAAATAAAAATGCATCCAGTATTCGAGAAAAAAAACACTGTAAAACACAATAAGCCATAATTATTTGAAATAATCGTGAAAAAGAAATTTTGAAAAATGCATCTCAGTGCATTGGAATGCTTCTGGATGCATTTTTCGATAAAAATGAATCTCGGAATGAGTGACGTTGAGCACAATTCAAGGATTGGTCTTCGGTTCTTTCTCAATATGAGAAAAAAGGCATTTTTTTGTCACTATTCATTACTTCGTGATCCAGACAATGGGTACAAAGCATCAAGAATATCTATACGTCACGTGGAGAGGCTGGCTTCCGTCTGGCCTTCGGAGAAAGTGAGGAAACGTCACGTTTCTACATTGCAGGCATGTAAATCGTTTTTTGTTTTGTTTAGAAAATAACTTAACAAAGATCATAGCAACAATTCAGCAAATGGACAATTTTATTTTTAAAAAATAGATAAATTGATAAAAATATTTAATCGTATAATTATTTAACTTGGTACAATTAAATATTAACAGTCATATAAAATCTTTTATTAATAATCAGTATTGTAAACTCATTTAAAATACAATATAAGATCTAATTTAAAAAAAATTAATTAAATTCATTGTATTTATAATTTAATTGTAAAAATTAATTTTGCTTTTTTCTAAACTGCTCAATCGTTTAATTTTTATTGGAAATTGTTGAATTTTGTGTAACTTTTATTTCGTTGCTTAATTTATACTTCGAAAAACGCATAATCTAAAAAATGCATTCCCTTTCGCCTATATTGTTCAATTTCTCATTTTTATTTTAACAGAGCAGAACCACGAAACATTTTTTTACGTACACTCAATTTTTATGGGAGAAAGCCAATTCCCATAAAAATTCTTATCATCATTTAATCCAAACGATAGACTCTGGATGTACCAAATTTCTTCAGTTCAGTCGTTCATCCATTAAAGAATAAATTTTTTATCAATGCATAAGTGCTGACAATTTTTTTTTTTATTAACAACTTTTGCATTTTAGAAAAAATATTTGTTTACATTTGGCGACAGAAAATAATGAAAAATACATTAATAAATTTACTCATTTCTAAGTTAATAATTAATTAATTAAATTTGAAATAAATAATTAAATAAATTTAAATATATTTAAACAAATAAATTCATTTCTTTATTCATATTTTCTTATAATTGGCAACAGGGCAAAGAAAATAATGAAAATTAAACGATATTATTTAAATATTTATCATTAATACATTATTTAAATAAATAAATAAATTTATATTCATTTAAATAATATTCGTATATTACTATTATATATTTATATACAAATATCATATAAATATTATTTATATAATGACAGTTAAACGATATTATCTAAATATTTGTTATTTATATATTATTTAAATAAACAAATTCATATTTTTCATAATATTTTCTTATAATTGGCGACAGGGCAAAGAAAATAATGAAAATAAAATGAATCGAGAGAGATGTAGATTGTGTGGAAAGAGAAAGGGTTGGAGGGTGAGGGAGGGGGGGAGGGGGGGGAGATAAAGAGAAGCGTGTGGTTCCGTCGCTGCAACTGACACATTTCACGCTCGCTTGCTCTCGTATGCCCGGATTACGAGATCAAGGAGTCTCGAGACACACGAGGTGTTTCCTACCGACGATAACGAACAGTGACGTTCGCTCGAGCCGTTAAATTTCAATGCTCTCAATAACGTGCAATCAACATTTCCGAATAATCGTCGATAATCAATAACCAAACAAGCAACTATAATTAATTGATCAATGCAGCCAACGTCCAAAATTAATTGAATTTTAATCATCGAAATGCATTACCAAAATGTTTTCATTAAATAATTAATATTTAATTTAATATTTAATATTTAATATATATTTAATGTTAATATTAAATATGTGTTAAATTTAATATTTAATATTAATACTTAATATTAATATTAAATATTAATATTAATACTTAATATTAATATTTAATATTAATACTATTTAATATTTAATATTTTTATTTTATTTTTTATTTTATTTTTATTTAACATTTTAATATTTAATTTAATAGCTATTTAATATTTAATGTATAAATATGTAAATAAATAAATGAACAAATAAAGGAATAAGTAAATTAATAAATAACAATCAAGACAAATGAAAGAAATAAATGCCTATTATTACTGGTCAATACTAATTATTTTTATAAATGAATAAATAAATAAGTAAAACTCAAAATAAATAAAATAAATGAATGTCAATGATAAAGTCTCAATATTAATTATTTTTACAAATAAATAAATAAATAAAAATTAAGACAAATGAAATAAATAAATGCCAATGATAAAGGCTCAATACTAATTATTTTTATAAATGAATAAATAAATAAGTAAAAATCAAGATAAATGAAATAAATGAATGCCAATTATAAAGCCTCAATATTAATTATTTTTATAAATGAAAAAAAAAATGTTTAAGCAACAATTTTTCCATATTTTCCTCAAAATATTTATTATATAAATACTATTAAATATTATTAAATATTTCTTATAAAAATGAATAAATAGAAAATGTGAAATAAATAAGATATAAAAAAATACAATTAAATGAAATAAACGCTAATACCTGAAGTTTAAAAAATACTTATTATTTGCAGAATAATAAAAAAAAATGTTTAAGCAACATTATCGTATTTTTTTTAAATGTGGAAAATTTTAAAATTTTTCATACTGAAATAAATGAAGGAAAATACATGTAAGAAGAAAAATAAACAACGTCTGGTCTCGTTTTATGGCTTGTTGCGCCCAAGAGATCCGACTGGCTCGGCATTTTCTCAGTCGCGTGCGAGGCGCGCCACGCTCCGGACCTCGTCTCGCGTTGTTCCCCCTCGCGCGTTTATTTCTTCTCAAAGACATTCCGAACACCGTTCTACCGAAAATTTCGTCAAAATAACCCTCCAAAAAAATTCACGTGCTCCCTAAAAATATTTATAAACCCCCCAAAAAAAACAATGTTTCTCCATTAAAATGAAGATAAAATAAACAGTGATTTTAAGACAAAATAAATTTAAACAAGTGACGAATCATAGTTCGTGTATTATTAAAAATGCGAGACAAATTCGTCGTTCGTGTAAGTTCGATTTAAAAGAAAAGTAAAAAAAGAAAATTTAATAAGTAAAACGTTGCACAAATAATATTGTTTACGAATAAATAGAAAAAAATAGTGATTTATTTAAAATTATTGAGGATAGATGATAAATTTGACATTTTTATTATTAATTTAAAATGTTTGAAAAAATTTATTATTTTTTTCGGTATATTGGATATTTTTTTGGTTAATTATTTAATTAAAACTTTCAAGTTTATGTAATAACAATATTTAAAAAATGACTAACCCAAAGTCAACATTTTTTTGATCAATTGAATTTTTTATTTGATAGATTGGACATTTTTTTGATTAATCAATTTGTTGAAAAATTCAAATTATTTATAATAATTATGTGAAAAATCGCGAAATAAGAATAAAAAATTTTTAGGGTGTTTTGGGGGAGGCTGGCGAGTTGTCGAGTCAAATGCCAGACTCTCATCCGGAGGAGATCGACAGAGGGAAGAACGGCTCGTGGAATCTTTCGAACGTAAATTGTCAGGCTGAGGAGGAAAAAGATGAATGGGCAGCGAGGTGTGGATGGTTCTGCTTCAGGCCTTCGTATTTACAAAAATTTCGAACTGCCAAGTGGGCACTTTTTTGGCTATGTTGGGCTGGAGCCATGCAAGGTAATTTATTTTTAAAAAATGATTTTCCATAAATTTGATAAAATGATGAAATATCATTTAATTCGATAATTAATATTTTTCAATACTTTTATTCGTAATTTAAATCTCTGAATTTAATTCTAAATCACTTGAATCGATTATTCTGACAATTCTAAAAATGCATAATCCCAAAAAAATATTTTTTACTCTTTTCTAAAGTACACAATTATTTGATTTTAAATTTAAATTATAATTTTTCAACAATTTTCGTACTGTTACTTTATATTGCTGAATATTTTCAATCAAATAATAATCTTCCACATGGATATTTCGAAAGAATTAAATAGCCCTAAAAAAACGAGATTCCTTTTTTGGATTTTATCGAATTTTTCTTCGATTTTTCCCAAACAATATCAATTTTCCCTTGACACATAATTTTCCCACACGTTATCAATCTTGATCAACTTTTCATTCGATAGCACGAAAAAAAAAAAATGTTTATTGATTAAAAATTGATAACAATTAAGTGGAAGTATGAGGAATCGTGTAGATTTCGATCTTGTAGATTCTTGTCGTTAATTGGAATAATGAACCTAGTCGGTTCTTGAGAAATTGGAAAGTTCATTGACAGGGAGTCGATGAATGGAAGGGAAACGGAGGATAAAGTGTAAATAACGTGCAACAGGAGCAAGAGCCAGGGGGGAGAAGCAGAGCCATCGAAACGCAATTTCGAAGCTTTCAAGCACAGCTGCAAACGACTGGAGAGTCTCGATATTCTCGTCTTCGTCCTTTTCTACTTCCATCTCTCTCTTTCCCTTCTACACACATATATACGTATATTATATTCCCCTTTCTATTTATATTTCTTTCTATATTTACACTGAGAATAATAATTTGTTAAAAACTTGAATTATTTATTAAAATGCATATTAAAGATGCATATTTTTTTGTTAAATATTTTGTTAAAAGTGTAATTTAAATAGTACCACACATTTAATTAATTTGAACATTAAGTAAATTATAGAATTTAACTAAAATTAACTATTTGTAAAAAATTATAATTTGTTGCCTTTATAAAGCAAAATAATTCAAGTTTTTAAGATATTATTCTGTTTTTAGTAAATATTCATGGTTTGGTTTATAAAGCTAAATGCTAAAAATTTGAAGGAGCTTCACCATCCAGAATTCAAGATATTTAGGGTTGAAAATCTCAATATTTAAAGAGCACTTTTAGAGAGCACTGTAAATAGGGAATTTTAACAATAGATATCTCAATTTTTGATACCTTCAAAAATTCCCAAAAACTTTTGAATTTTTTTTTCGATTTTAAGATCTTATTCGATCGGAAATTTCCCGTATATAACGAAAATGCTACCTAATCGGGGCGCAATCCAAGAATTCGTATTGAAAAATTCAAAAAACGATCCAAAAATCAGTTTTTTTATCCTGTTTAATATGTGGGTTTCCTTTATTTTGACGAAATAAACTCTATTGATTATGATTTTTAAATATTTTTGCAAAATAATTTGAATAACGCTAGAATTACGTTAATATATCAATTATTTTAAAAGTTACGACATTTTAAAGATAGTAACTTGTCAAATATTTTAAATTGTCCCCTTTCCACTGCAATTTCGAAATAAAAAGTATATACAAATATTCTCCTGTTAAAATGCAATGTCTAGTAAAAATTTCAAGTCAATCCATCCTCTAGATTTCGAGTTTTGTGGACACAAACACAAAAAAGCTAAATTTATATACATATATATATATAACACATTGTACACACTTCTTTCTTAAATTTAAATTATTTAAAATTTAAATTTTTAAAATTAAAAAAAAAATTTTTTTTCTCCTCTCTTTCTCGCTCTATATATACATATTTATTTCTCTCTCTCTCTCTCTCTTTCACTATTTTTCGTCTCTGGCTCGTTCCCGGTCTCGCAACGCTCGAGCCAAAGTGTGTATTTTGTTCGCGGAGCGAATAAGAGAGCCGATAACCGGAAATGGAATTTGCGAGCAACGCGCGGAAACTTCCTCCGTCATAAATGTTACTCCTCCGACTGTCATCTTTTCATCCTTCGATTCACCAACGTTTCGTCACAATTATGCAATATTCGTTCTTTGCCCCCCCCTCCCCCTTTCCCCTCTTTCATATTCTCGCGTCACACAATTCGTCTCGATTGAGAGACTCGCATTCTCTTTTGTATGCAATTTCACGACAAGTTGTCGAAATTGATCTCTTTAGAATTATTAGTTCTTTTTTTAAATCGTTCGAATTTCTTTTATTTTTTTATTTAATAATTTTTCATTAAATTTTTTAAATTCTTTTTTCGATTTTATTGATTTTATTATTTTATTTACTCTTTCCGATATAATATTATATCATTTTTTATTACTTTATAAGATTTCAATTTTTTTAAATTTTTTAAATAATTTTATTAGATTAAAATATTTCAAAATTTTAAATTAATTTTATACAAATTAAAAAACCTGGTGAAACTCGTTGATTCTCAGTTTATTTAGCATTACTTTTCCAGTTCTTTCTTTTTATTAATTATTTATTAATTTTTTGATTAATTTTATAAGATTAACATTTTTAAAAAATTTTTAAATTAATTTTATAGAAATTAAAAAACCTGGTGGAAGTCGTTTATTCTCAGTTTATTTAGCATTACTTTTCCAGTTCTTTCTTTTTATTAATTATTTATTAATTTTTTTATTAATTTTATAAGATTAACATTAAAAAAAAATTTTTTAATTAATTTTATAAAAATTAAAAAACCTGGTGGGAGTCGTTGATTCTCAGTTTATTCAGCATTACTTTTCCAGTTCTTTCTTTTTATTAATTTTTTATTAATTTTTTATTAATTTTTATTAATTTTATAAGATTAACTTTTTGTAAAAATTTTTTAATTAATTTTATAAAAATTAAAAAACCTGGTGGAAGTCGTTGATTCTCAGTTTATTTAGCATTACTTTTCCAACTCTTCCGAAGTTTTTCGTCGAGGACTGCAGTGCGAGGATGAGAAAGGGGGAAAAAAACGAGGGGGTGGGGGTTGAGAAGAATAAGGAAAGAAGAGGAAGCGAACGGTGAGAAAATCGGGTGGGGAGAGGAGAGGATCAAAGGGAGATCGGAGAAATTGGATAAGTCTGGAGTATTCGCGTCAAGACTCGTGTTCGTACGGTGGAAACGAATGCTAGGAAGTGAAAAAGCGATGAATAACAGAAAAAGAAGGAGATTAAGGGCCTCTGGAGTGAGGGGGGGGGAAACCCCCCGGTTACGGGCCCTCCGCGCAATTCTCACACAATCGGGGGGCTCCATTGTTCATTAATTTGTTTAATCTATCTCCTTTTACTCTCCCGTTCTCTTCCGCTTCTTTCACCAGGAAGAAAGACTTTTTTTTTACCTTTTCACTCGACGTTAAACTCATCTCTACGTGTTCTTTTTTTTTTTCAATTTTTTATATTTATTACTTTTATTTATAATTTTACGAACATTCGTTCAAATAATATATTAATATTGTATGAATATATACGTAATGTATAAGTATTACATAAATAATATATAATATATATTCAATATTTAATATATAATATATTTATATTATATAAATTTACATAATGATGTATTTTTTATGTATTATTTATTATATAATATATTAATAAAATATATAATTATATATTGTGTATTCAAGGTCAAGGCTATCGGCAAAATGCTCTATGCAATAATTTTCTATTTAAATATAGATATAATTTAGACTGGTTAAAAAATTGACTTTTTTTCTCGTGGACAGACGTTAATTTTCAGAAGAATAAAAACAGATGTCATATCGTATTTCAGCTCTTGAAAAAACTTCTTACACGTGGCGATTTTCAATTTTTCATTTCCCATTAAAATAGCATTAGAATATTTTTTTGGTTTTGATTCAAAATTTTGGAGATCAATAACGAAGCAACGTCCATAACTGTCAAAACCTATTTTTGTAGAAAATTTGACGTTCTAATCTAATCTGATCTAAAATTTAATAAACCTGTGTTTTTCAGTGTACAGAATGTGCAGAGAGCTCAAAAATGCAATTAAACTAAAACTATGCTTGGAAATAAATTGTATAAATTAAATTCTCATTTTAAAAAATTACTCATTCGCTCCTAAAGAATTTAGTCAAGAGAAAAATAAATAAATAATTAACCAAGTTAGGTTGTAAATTGAATAAATCTGTATTTCTCAGTGTACAGAATATGCAAAGACCTTCAAAAATATAATTGAACAAAAACTATACTTGGAAATAAATTAAATGAATAAAATTCTCATATGCACCCACAAACAATTTAGTCAAGAGAAAAAAAAATCAATCAAATAATGTAAATTGAATAAATCTGTGCTTTTTGGTGTATAAAATGTGCAGAGACCTAAAAAAAAACATTTGAACAAAAACTATGCATAGAAATAAATTGAATAAATTAAATTGTCATATTTAAAAAAAAATATTGTTCATACACCCCTAAATAATTTAGTTAAGAGAAGAAAAAAAAATTGAAAACCAACAAAGTTAGGTTGAGAATTGAATAAATCTGTGTTTCTCAGTGTGCAGAATGTACAGAGAACTCAAGAAACTCTTCAGAAAACAGGCTTCGAATTTGCATTGCAGGAATGGTGGTGAATGGATTCATAAACGTCGTCATAACGACGATCGAGAAGAGATTTGGACTGAGATCATCACAGACAGGATTAATTGCTGGTGGTTACGACATAGCTAGTTTTTTTTTCCTCGTGCCAGTCAGCTATCTGGGAGGAAGATCTAGAGCCTCCAAGCCAAGGTTTATATCATTATTGACAACAGTTTTATTTGCACTAATTTTATTGATTTAACACTTATTTATCTGGAATAAATTAAGCTTCACTTAAGAGTATCATCTCGTATGAAAAATCTTTTTTTTCCTTTTTTTGTCGATATAAATAAACTGCAAAATTTTTTGTCTACATATTTATTTATATTTTGAGGATACTCCAAAATTTTGCAACGATTGCAAGTGTTCTGCTTATCAGAAACTAAAAATAAAGTAGCTTAACAATCTGTGAAGTTTGAACTAGTTAACGATCGAGTATTATTCGAAAATAATGGACAATTAATTTAATTTAAAAATTAATTAAATTTATTTTTCAAAAAAAAAAGGTACATCGGACTGGGTGTGGTGGCTCTAGGCCTGGGAAGTTTGGTCTTCGCCTCTCCACACTACCTGGCTGGTACTTACAGGGGTGGCCAACAATCACAAAGTTTGTGCCAGAGTGCATCGAATTCCAGTTTTTCCATTAACGTGAGTGAAAATCGAATTTTTACCATTTTTTTTTTGAGAATAACATTTTGCTGAATCAATTTCGAAAATTCAAAGATAAATTTTTCTTGTGACAATTTTAGATTTTTCCATTTTTACCTTTTTTCGTCAAATTACCTGTAACGCTGTTAAATTGATGCTTTTAACCTACGTGCAAGTTGCTATTTCTGCCTTCTCGATGTCACATTACCGATGGCTATTTAATAACAGTTGGATCACAAAATAATTACATGACACTCGAGTAACTAAACGAAAAAATATAGCAGTGTGAATTTAATTTCATTGCATACTTTAGTGTTGTGCAAAAATTTATTATTTTCCTTTAAACATGAAGAATGCATAACAATAAAAAACAAAAAAAAAATCATTTTTAAGAGTTGACATTTACACATGTATAAAAATCTAGTTGTTAACAATAATAAATTTAATTTTAAATGAAAAAAGAAACATAAACATTTCATTATAGTAATTTTTTTAAATCTTGTACCTTTTTACAAATTTCAGCTAATTTTTCTAAACGTCAATATAAGAATTATAAAATTTATTAGCAAATTCACTTATTGTTAGATTTGTAAAATAAGACATTGCAACTTTCTTTTATTTGAACAATGTCAAAAATAGTAACTTGTAACTTTTACGTAGCATTACAGTACTCACATTAATCTAACTAAAAAGATATTGTAGTAATTAAATATATTTAGTAAATATAACATAATATCACTATAGTGATATTTAAGTAATATTACATGCACATAATTTAAAAAATTTCAAAAATATTATATCATGTGTGACTTTCAGATATTTCAGGTAATATTACTAGAAATTATTATGTTTTCAGGGTTGTGATCTTGAAGGTGCTGAAACCGATCCCTACAGTGTTCTGTACCTTGGTCTCTTCCTGTTGGCCCAATTGCTTCATGGTGCTGGAGCTGCGCCATTCTTTACTCTCGGTGTAACTTACATCGACGAGAATGTCTCGAAGAAAATGTCTTCGGTCTATTTAGGTATTTATCCTGCCCATACCAATTCTCAATTTTTGTGAAAACTTCTATTCCCATATTTGGATTTTTAGGGATCTACTACACCATGGCTGTCATTGGTCCTGCTCTTGGTTACGTAATTGGTGGCGAACTATTGAAGATTTACACGGATTTTCTCGTCGTTGATGCAGGATCGTAAGTTGATTTAATTTTTTGCAAAAGATTTTGCATTGCATTGATATTAAAACCACATTCGTAGAATTTTGCATAACGTACAATAGGACTTTTCATTGATGCAGAATTACGACTAAGTTTAATTGGAATAATGAAATTTATAATGTGGCAAATGCAAAAGATTTTTGCATTGCATTGATCAAGACCATATTCATGTTCTGCTACATGCAATGTCATGAATCCTTTACTAGGATTGTTAACATGATAAGTGATAAATGAAATTACATAAATCTTAATAGAGGATTCCTAAAATGTCTTCAAACCTTTAGGATTTAACTAGGCTTCTATGTGGGATGTCATTGATCTAATTAATCTAGATAAAACCAAAAATTTAGACTAATTTTTATTTTTTATTCGTCCCAATTATAGGATTAATGACATTATAATCCCAATTATAGAATTAATGACATTATAATCCCAATTATAGGATTAATGACATTATAATCCTAATTATAGGATCTAATGGTATTGTAATCCTAATTATAGGATTAGCAACACGTCACGAATCTTAATTACTGAATTTGTGAAATGCAACGAATCCCAAAGTAGGATTTCTGATATCATGAATCATACAGTAGAATTTCTGGCAATTAATTAATCCTACAATTGAATACATGATATGTCATTAATCCTACAATATAATTTATATCATGAAGTACATAATGGACCTTCATCACATAATTTTTGTAAACCCGTACTTAGAGTAAACCCTATATTATTGGCTTTGTGAAATGCAACGAATCCCAAAATAGGATTTCTGATAT
>JAPYYW010002857.1:0-17850 GCA_030522545.1 Cremastinae sp. A BG-2022a
TTCCTTGCGTGTACGTGTGAGCTCACGCAAACGTGTGTGGGTGCCCGTGTGTGTGCACTAACACGCGTTTACGCAGAATCCCCCTTATTTATCTACTAAGGTCTAAAGAGTTTTTATAATTTCGATTTAATCTGAAAATATGTGGGATCAAAGGACAGGACATTAAAGAGAAAAAGCCTTTCAAAGCGTTGCCCAGTTGATGTTTAGTGTGAGAGACGTGGGTGGCGCGTTTCGAGATTATGCGACGCTGGATTAAAATTCTGTTCTATGATAAAAGCGTACACAAGTTTTTTTGTGCCCAACTTTGCCGACGTGACGTATTCGAGTTAATAAGATTAATTGTCTTAAAAATGTATGACGATCCAAAAACTTTTGGCCAAACCACGATTCGACGCAGACGCGACCGATCGAAAAAAAAAATCCAGAGAGAAAAAAAAAACCGGAGCTCGAAACGTTTTTCCGAATGCCCGAGGATTTTTACTCAGAGAAAATAACGCTTGACAGGTGCGAAAAAAATTTAGTCGCCGTCTGACGTCACGTTTGATAAAGCGAAAAACTTGGAGGAAAGTCAGCTCAGCTGAAAGATGTTACAACTTCTCTCGCTAATCTCGATACTTTCCCCGTTCTCGCTGTCTCAGAAAGAGAACAATAATTTCTCAAATGGAATATTGCTACGTTTACAATCCACTTAGCCGACACCGTAAGCATGATAAATGCACTCATTCTTCATGACGTTTAGCAATTAAAAAAAAAGATACACATAAACTACAAATCATAATAATCTTCTCTAAATTATAAACCTTTCCAATTCTCATATGTACCAAGAAATAAGCTTACAAACTGCTCGAGTTGACAAAGGATTTAAAATGTTTTTACTTCGCTGTTTATATAAAATTAATATTAAATATAAATTGATGTAAAAATTTAAGAATGGATAAACCATATTTATAAAAACATGAAATTTTGATAAATTAAAAATTAATTCTTTGTTCATAGAGCATATGAAAAAAATGTTGTATACCAAATTTAAAATTGTTTTACTGAGTGGTTTGAGGATGTTTATTCCTTACCTGAAAAAAGAAAGATTTTAATGAAACTGCACTTACATGTAAATAATTATTTTAAAAAAATGCTCGCTAAATTTGGTGAACTTTAGAAGGATATAGATTAAAAGATATTTAATAGAGAAGATGACATGTATTTTTACATTTTTCAATGAAAAAAATCTACATAGTTCAAATGAAAAATAATACTTCAAATTTTTAAAAAATTAAAAAGATTCGTAAATTTTTCAATGAAAACATGTACTAATAATATGTACTTTTTTATGTTGAAAAAAGAGAGATTTTTTTAAAAATTGGAAGTATTAATATTGAAGTGGTAAGCAAAGTATTTGCAAATTTTTACAGTGATTAGGAGCACTGTTTCTGCAAAATGAAATAGTTAAAACGAGTTTATCACGACAGCATAGATATGGAATGACAACTTGGCAACGTCGCTCATGTAGATTAGCGCAACAAAATACTGAAAGTATTTCTGTCAGATGTGATGAAAAAACTCTTGTTACCTCCAGTTAACTTTTTAATCACTATTTTTTTACTGTGTACATACATTACATACATATAAAATGAATAAAAGCTTTTATTTTGCTTGTAATTTTTCATCATAATCATTTAATTCTTTTTTTATTGAGCTCACGTTTTTTTTCCTTTCAAAGTTGGCAGCTAGGGTATAAAAGTTAGTGATACGGTACAATAAATACGTTTTTCATTTTAAATTCGATTTTGTTCAATTAGTAAACATTTCTTTTTGGTATCTTTTGTATTAATTTAATGTTAAAGATTATTTCCTTTTCATATTTCCAGCTGAATCTGAATTATTAACATTTTCAAACGTCACTAACTTCTAGTTGAGTTTGTATGGTAACAAAATTCTTAAAAGTTATGAAACTTCCAAGTTGTTGAGATTTAACGTTGCTTCTTTTACAGAGAATTCGTAAATTTGGACAGAATACGAATTTTTAAATATGAGATTCTTGTAAATTTTTTTTATACATTCGTAGCAGTTTTCATTTTGTATAGACAAAATTTAAAAAGATTTTACTACAATTTTTTTACTATTGATAGTCAAACTAACAATAAGGCAACTTATTAGCAAAAACCAGAGTCGGGATTTTACGAATTTAAAATCAATAATATACTTTTTCTGGGATAGTACTTCCCCTACATCGTTAATATAAGAATTTAACACTTTATAGACTTAACTTTTCGTGAATAAAAAAAATTATAATTATATCTTGTTCTTAATTATGTGGTAAATTCTTTCACTTTATTCTAATATACTTCTCTACATAAGATTCCCAGAATAATGTATAAATTGCTGTTCAAAATTTTTTAACTTATGAAGAGAAACTTATACGAAAAATTATTCTTTTTCATACTATGATTACAATATGGAAACATTTAAGGATTTTTTTGTATAAACCAGCAGTTTTAATTATAAAAATTTAATTTATACGACAAATTACTATCTATTTTTTTTTGCAAAGTGATAAAAAATCGGAAAATCCGAGGATTTTACGTACAACACGTACAGCAATTCTGAACAATTTTCTTCATCAATCGAATACAAATCAAATTTGCTCTTCAAAGAGCCAATATATTATTTTTTACTGTAGCAGCTGCGTTGCTCGTTTACCAACTTTTGAAATTTTTCTTGCATAGATCCAGATAAAAATGAACATATTTGCCATGCAGTAAAAACTTTAACTTACAAAAAACGACGTGTCATAGTACTGTTTACAAAAATTGCCTAAAATGTTACTTTACGTTACTTCAAAGATATGTATAATAATTTTTCATATAAAATTTTTTCTTTGAATCTTGTTCTGCAGTTCGACAGATGGTAAATCAATTAAACTCGCTCCAATTTGTTCTCTGACCTTTTGCATACGAAATACTTTATACTTTGTATTTCACGCACGAACTCAAGACAATCCATGTTGAAACGAGTAATCCACCTTTCTTTGCATTTTATCTGAATCCATAACAGGACAAAGAGCACGGTTGAGTCGAGCTTTGAATGCTTTTTCTGGGTTCATCGATAAAGTTCAAACATGCAGAAAAATGTTTTACTTTTAATTCTACGAAAAAATTCTGTCAAATAAGTTCATTAAACTTCCATATGGATATATTTTACGCATATGTAATAAATTATTTTTAATGAAGGATTTTAATAACAGTGAAAGCAATTTTTTGAGAATTTATGTTGGAAACAGTCTCATGATTCAAAGACAAAGAGAATTAGTGTCATCCGAATTAATCTTTCCATGTACGTGACATTTGGCCTGCTTTCTATACAGAGTAGAAATATGAAAGATCATGAAAGATTCGTCGAGGATTTACTCCAGAGTATTTTGTCAAATACATAATAATATATTTGGCTTAAAATTACGAGAATGGTCATCTTGTTGATCCATGTTTACGTGGGATCGTATCAGCCCTCGAACTACACAATCGATTGAATTTTTCGGATTAAACGTTGGTTTAATTTGACGAATTTTACGCTATCTCTTGTGTGATACACGACATTCCCATTGTGATGAATCGGAAAATTAATGAAAATTTTATGCTCGAGTGTCGATGAATACGTGTGATGATTCTTTTCCCTCAGGATGGTTTTTGCATGAAACAACTTTAAAGATAATTTCATAAAAATTTGCACAGATCTTCTTTAAAGTAGTACATCCACGAAACGATTGTTTTTAGGAATTTGTTGAAATTTTGCATAAACTATCTTTGATGCCACGTGCACATGTGTTGTGATAACTTTTCCTACCAGTGGTCAATTTTTAAGAATTTATTTTTAAAAATTTATAATTTATATTTTAAAATTATATGATTGACCGTGGTTTTAATTATGCTCGTGCTAGCAAGCAGTCATGTTTTGAGGTATATAGAGAGGTCGAGCCGGACAAAGAAAGATCGATATTTCTTATATTAAATATAATTTTTTTATTTTCCATATAGTATCAGATTTTCAGGTATAACAAAGAAAAAAAATATCGCCTAAAAATGAAACACCCTAATATATACCTATTTTTCTATTGCCCATTATAAAATTGATTTTGAAAAAAATAAGAAGATATATCGGAATTTGAAATTGTGAGATCCAATGAATTATTTTGAAAAAATTAAATTATTAGTTTTTATTACAATAATCTTCAAAATGTCAAAACTGTCGCTTTAGTATGATAAAGCGCAATAATTTTTCGTCCAAATAAATACTTTCTGTGTATACTTATAATGGAATAATTTCTTATTTCAAAGCGATATTGGATTTTAAAAAATATACATAATATTTAAAAACTCCAGTTGTTCCACTGCATATTTATTCACTCATATTCGATTGATTATTTAAACTGACACCTGTCACTTGCTTGAATATCCTACTTGATTGTCACTAAATGCATTTCACGTCTGATTCTGATGTTGTAAATCTACTTATATGGGATTGAGCCAATAAAAATTCAAACGACCATCAGAAAGATGGAGAAATGGGAAAGATGATGATTGGTCGAAAATTTGAAATTTCCTGTAAAAATATTATTTTATACGCTCAATATTTAAAAACAAATCATCTATAATTTATTAAATAATTATTATAATCCATACTCGTTATAGCTGCCTGATCATCATCATTATTTTTTAGCCTTTACCAAAGAAATATATTGAGAATTTTTCGACAAATCTTCATAATATAGCTGTGGTTTGGAAATTATTAAAAAAATTTATTTATGAGTGATCGATAATTTGTAACAAATTTTTTTTTGCACCATTACATTAACAGAAAAACACATATTTTAAATTAATATTTTTTGTAATAAAATTCTTGATGGTACAACACTTTTAAAAGTACTCCCTCAGCTTGTCCAATCGATAACTGTCGGACTGTTTAAATGCACATTTTCTCTCTCGACAACCAGATTTTATTCGTGAACGAATTATCCTCTTTTATTTGTAAAGCGAATAATTGTCCTCTTTACGAATAAAATCCTTTTGTCTGAATTAAAATCCAGATTAAAGGAATTGAGTCTCCGTCGTGACAATTATTCTATCCTTGTAATAACTTCAATGGCTTATGAATTTAAAATATTCAGCAAAAAAAGAAGTCTAATTGCTCATTGTACGTTGTGCTTCTTCAGGTATTTTTTAAATGAAAATTTTTCGCATATTGAAACTGTTCTAAATTTCTCGATTAACGGCGAAACTTCGAGGTGAGGGGTAAAAGGATTTCTTGTGCGAATATCGATCCATTCGTAAACAGAAGCATAGTCAAGCTTGCTGCCTTGAGTAAAAAATTTTACTATAGGAACTCAAATTCCTTCAATATGTGAAAATCGCTATAATAAAAGTTTCAAATTTTTACGATTGATGAAGCTGATATAGTACAACTTGAATTCTGATGATTTTATTTATATTTTTGAATCTCGAAAAAACTCGATAATCATTATTTCACAAAATGAACTCGAAAATCATTTTCTCTTTCAGTTTCATATTTTATTGGGAGAATCGACGTTTTTTATAGTACGAGATGAATTTGAAGGTGGTGTTCTTTTTTTATTTTCATATTTTGAAATAATGGATGATTATTTATTATTTCACAAGAAAATTAAGTTTAAGGTTATCTTCTTTCTCATTTTTCATATTTTGGAAGAATCAATGATTATTTATTTATTGATTTACAAAATTAACTTTAAGGTGATTTTTCTCTTTATTTCCACACTTTTCAATAATTAATGATTATTAATTAACAAGTTGAACTATAAGATGAATTTTCTCTTTATTTCCACACTTGTAAAGAATCAATGATTATTGATTTGCAAAATGAACTATAAAGAAATTTTCCTCTTTATTTTCACATTTTTGAAGATTCAATGGTTCATTATTTTCCAACAAAAATAAAGATTAAGGGGATTTTTTTTATGTCCGCATTTCGGAAGAATCGACAGATGAGTCGTTCGTCAGCATTTTCAGCTGATTCTGACAGAAGCATCCAGGTCATGCATATTCGAAATAAACTCCGGCCTCTTAAAAAATATTTCTCTGCTTTTCAGCAAAAAAAAATCAACGTAATTACTTCTGCTTTTCCTCATCTACTTTCGTTTTATTTCTTTATTTGTTTTGATTACTCTGTGAGAGATCAAATTAAGCTTTTGAAATTAAAAAAAGTTCGCGTAAAAGAAAATTATGAAAGTAAAAATAATGTCAATTTCATATGGATTACAGGACTGCATATTTCCATAGTCTTGTTTTTTGCACCGCGTTTGAAGAAAGTAAGAAAAAGAGAGGTAGAAATTGTTCGGAGACCCTCTCTCGACGGATTTGTCATTCTGACACGTAAACAACTTGCTGCCTTTTATTTGAGTTTTTTTTTCAGAAACCGCCATTTCTCTACTATACCATGACAAGCTAATATCCCAAAGTTTATACCCGGCGAAATAACACAAGAGTGATTATAGAAATAATTTATAAAAATCGCAGCCTCTGAAAAACCCCTTAACGTTTCTTTCTTTCTCTTACACTTACTCTTTCTACTATTCATTTATTATATTTTTTTCATGAACCCTAATATATTTCAATTTCTTCTCTGACCATGGCAGTTTAGTTAGTTCTTATTTTGACTAAAATCAATCACGAACAGAGAAAAACAATTTTTTGTCTCTTCGATATCAACAAGTTTAAAAAAATGTTGTGTAGTAAATTTAAAGTATTTTATACAATGACTGTATGAAAATGAAAGTGTCGAAAAAAATTAAATTTTGAGAAAGCTTTGTTTCATTAATTATTATTGTCATTCTGTTCTGTGGCTTCTGTTCATACTTTTCTGAAAAACAATATTTTCAATCACTTTATACTTATCAAAATTACCGAATAATTTAAACGAATTCAAAAAAGATAAATTCAAAGTGAATTATCGACTGTCTGGTTGAATGTTTCTTGTATGTAACCATATTTTTTGTTAATATCATTGATTATACCTGCCTAGGAAAATTATGTCAAACATTCAAGCCATTCTATATATAGTGTGTACGTATTTTGTTTGCATGTTTGAACATTAATATTTCATACACGAAGCAAAATCATTATATAAATTTGCATCTATCAAATTTCTTGTTTCTTCTATATATGTTTATTTTTATTTTTTATTTATTTCAGTTTCAGTGTATAAGCGAAATGTTTGTTTATAGGACAGCTCGTTTTATTTTTTATTGTATTATCACATTTTCAGCCAAATTTCAACTTTCACATTCAATCCTTTATAATCTCCTTAAGTTGTTATTACTAGGCTAAAACGTTTTGAAAAACTTATTAATGTGATTATTATTTCCATCTGAATAATCAAAATATTTTGCTTGCATTTATGGAACTGTATACACTGAGAAAAAAGTTTGTTTGAATCAGCTAAATATATTTAGTTGATTCGTAATTAGTTGATTCATTGCTACGATTGTCAAAATAATTAATTATTTTCTTCAGTAGACATCCTATAAATTTGTATGAAACAAATATTTGGTTCAGTAAAGTTAATGGCATCAAAAGAAAATGCCTGATGAAGGAATTCAGTGAAATTTTTAAATGAAATAATTGGTGATGCGATCAACTTGATGTACATTTAAATCGAATAATTCAAACAAATAATTCAAATGATGTCTTTCAACCCAATATTTAGTTCATTCAAAATATATTGCGTATTTCATTCCATTTAATAATTATTCTTTGATAAAATATGCCGTATTTGAATGATATCCGTTCAACTTGACAAAATATCTCTTTAACAAAACACTCAAATTGTTCGAAAAATTCACAAATTGGATTTCTTGAAAATATGAATTAATTACCAATTTTATTTACCAATTAATTAATATATTTTACTTGCGGTCGCTAAAAAATAAAAAAATAATATTTGTATTATAAAAAAATGAAGCGTGAAACTTCAAGATCACATTTTTGCTAAGAAATTGTCAGATCGCACAGTAGGGTAATCGGTATAGAATGTTCGTTTTAGAAAATGTAGGTATTAGGCAGGTTTAAATCCCAACAAAACCAAAAAAATTTTTCCAGTACCATGGATACCGGAAAGACTCAAGAATGATGCTGTGCTATAAAAAATGGCGAAAATCAGTAGCATAGCTGAGTAATAAATTATTTTGTGTTTTTCACTAAAAAAATATGTTTTTGCGGCAACTAAATTTGATTTTTTTGAATCAAACTGAACTTGCGTTTCGCCGCCCGTGTCCGCCACTTTGCCTTTAATCAGACGAAATTTTGATTCAAATAAACTTTTTTCTGTGTATAATATCTGCATCTTTTCTCGATCACACAGACTGATTCATTTAATATCAAGCTCCATTGAATGTGTTCATGACACGAATATGCAGTTAGTGTCGATATCTCGTATCGCGTACGAAAATCAATATAGGACATGGTTAATTCAACACTCAGCTTTCACGCTGTGAAAAATATATCGATGGTAAAAACAAACGATCAGTTTTTCTGACATATCATATGTTACTGACTGTTTTTTTTAAACTATTATACATACGTTTAAATCGTATAAGCTTATGAAATATCAATAAAGGCCATTAAATTTTTTAATAAAAGTTTTTTTTATTTATTTATTCGAACAAAAAATGTGACGACTTTCAACAATTAATATCTCGATTACTAGATGGTGAAGCTTCATAAAATTTGGCATACATTTTGACGTGACCTTAAAAAAAATTTGTGCAAATTTTGAAGAAATTCTGTCTCAAACGATTTTACGCAACTCACACCTTAATAATTTGGACATATGTTCTTTAACATGGTGCTTATGTATGTATCTAATTTTAAACGACTTTATCATTCAGAAATTGAGATAATTATTATTGAAAATCGTAACTTTTTGTAACTTTCCATAAGACCCAGTGTTACAAATAGTGATTCATTTCAATATAAAATATCCTGAATTCAAAATAACAAAGCTTTCTAAAATTTAGCACCAATTTTTATACAACATCAAACAAAGTTCATCAAAGAAAAACCTTGAGGTGATATGAGAAACATCTAATTTTGAGTAAATTTTCGGACCAATCCCACGCTCGTTTTTTTAAGCTTATGAACTGAATCTTGAATATATGTCAAGCAGTGCACGCTATATTAGGGCATGGCATTCGTGAATGTCAAAAAACGAAAAAAAAAATTTTCCAATTTGTTTTTTTTTTTTAATTGCAAGCATGTCAAGTCCTAGTATAGCGTACACTGAATAACATATTTAAGATTCAACCGTTGTTATGCAGATGCAATTTTTAATATAAATTGCTAATAGCGAGGGCACGAAGCACCTGAGCTACTAAAAATTATTTTTTAATATAAACTGCTAATTACGAGGGCGTGAAGCATCCGAGCCACTATAACGGGCTAGTTATTTCATATTTCTGTTACAGGTACATGGCAATAATGAGACCTCTCAAGCACCACATGTCTCGAAGAAGGACGATCGTTACTTTAGTTTTAATATGGGTGGCATCGGCCTTACTGGCAATGCCGTGTCTACTGTACTCAACGACTATGACCAGAAAGTAAGCAATTATTTATATCCTGAAAAAAATTTTTTAAAAATAAAATTACCTCAAACGGATTCACGCTGTTTAATGTACACTATTATATCACTTTTGTTCCATTTAAGAGTGTCCAGTTCGTACAGATAAAAAATCAAAAGCATAACAACGTTTTTCTCTCATAGAAATTTGTTTAATAATAATAATGTATTAAGAAGAGTTTTTGCTAATTAACTGAAGAAAAATATACTTCAAATTAAATGTCATTTAATGACAGATCTACTCTTCATGTGATTATCCAAAAAAATGATTTTTTTTAAATTAGATGAAGCTTTTGTAATTCCGTACGAAGATCAGTGAAAAATGTTACTTAAATTGGGAAAGCTCGTTACTCAGATTTTAATTGTATATAAAATTATAACTTGAGACACGTGCTCTTATGGGAAGGTATAAAAAATAGCCATTTTAAACAATTAATATCTTAATGAGGAGCTTCCTGATCGTCATGAAATTGACGTTTTGGAGATGTTATTTAATGTCATGTAAAATTTTCAAAAATTTTCCATCATTTTCAATTTTAAACACAACAAACTTTACATAACATTATGTTAAATATTCACGTTTTTTTTTTCATTTTTTCTTCGATGCAGATACTCGAATGGAAAGTCACGAATTATTTGTTATCTCTTGTGGCCGGATGGCGATTACCTTGACAGCAGAACCGAATACATGTAAGTAACACTCATTGAAAATGTGGATGATTCAGCCTAATTTTTTTTTAATTTTCAACATTTTTTTAAAGCTTCGAAATTCCATTCGATTTTGGTAGAAATTTTGATATAATCAGTATGAGCATGTTATAAAGGGACAAAATATTTCAATCAACTTTGGTTGAACGAAATTCCGGAGTTAAATTCATGTCAACGAGAACAAACAGCGAGCATGGAGACAGTGTGACAGTGTACCATGTAACCCAGCGGGAGCTATAAAAGTACTATGGCCTAATTAGAAACAGCCGGATAATCTAAGTTCGTTTGGATTATGGAAGTTGACATTAAAAATATTATGATCTCCCTTAACAAGTTGCTGATAAAAGTAATAATAACCATAAAAACAAATATAAATCAAGCATTTATTGTAATTTGATAGCAAAAATAATTTATTTAAAAAAAAAACTATGAAAAAATTGTGTTTTGCTAAAAAAAGAAACAAAGTGATGCATTTTTTGAATCGATTAGTTTTTTGAATAATTTTTCAGATATTTAAAGTTCATCGATATTCCCATGTTAACACGTGCTAAATTATACAGTAATATAAAAAAATTATAAATTAGAAATAGGTGTTAAGAAAGTTATGCAAAATGTATGACATAAATCTTTTTAAAAAATTATTTTTAAAAAACGAGCATGATCTGACATTCAATTTTTGAGAAGATAAAATATTAATAATGATTGTTCATAATATTTTCAAAATTAAGTAAACTTTTATCTCCTAATGAACACTGTTTTCTCGTGAAGGGGAGTTACCTCTTTCTGATACGGCACGCAGCTATCTAACTACCTTAATTATTCAATTACAGACGTGCCTCGGATATGCGAAAATATTTCCATTGAAATCTAATCAACCGAGAATTCTCTGCAGATCGAAATAGACGCCTTGAAATTTCCAATACTTTACGTATCGAGTGATCAAATCGATAATTGAATACCCAATGAATATTGCATTTTAATCAACGTTTACTTATTTATGTCACGAAAATGAAAAATATAAAGAAAAGTCTACAATTTTTCCAAAAATATAACTTTTATATTTTCTTATCTATTCAGATAGAATTTGCATAATATTTCTCGGAGTTACTTATTTTGAAAAAAAATTTTTTTTTTCAATTGAACTTTAATATTTTTTGTATAGGTAGAATTTATATGATATTTCTCGGAGTTACTTATTTAAAAAAAAATTACAAAAATATAACTTTTGTATTTTCTGTGTAGGTAGATTTTATATAATATTTCTCGGAGTTACTTATTTAAAAAAAAACATTTGCAAAAATATTACTTTCTTTTTTTTTATCTAGGTATAACCTGATCTTTCTCGGAGTTACTTATTTAATACCTATGGGAGTGATGGCGGTTTGTTATACTCTTATGGGTCGGAAGTTGTGGGGATCGAAATCTATTGGGGAGCACACGCATTACCAGAGAGAATCGATGAAATCGAAAAGAAAGGTAATCAAAGAATAATGACTATATAAGTGTTTAATATTTTACTAAGGGGCCTCATTTCACCCTATATACTAAAATAAATTAAAGTACCTTTTCGTTAAGGTAGTTCTATAATTTTATCGATTATTTAGGATTTTGTTGAAAATTGGTACAGTCGTTCGTTGATATGATACAAACATGCGTACCAAATTTTAAGAGGTTTCATCACGTAGAAATCGAGATATTTATTGTTAAAAATAATTTCAATTTTCAGTGCTCTCCCATAAGAGTCCGTGCTAAATATTGCAATTTTCAATCCTAAATATTTTGATATCTAGTTGGCGAACCTTGTTCAAATTTAGCATAACTCTTCATTGTACTTCAAGGAAGCCTTCCTCAAGTTTAAAAAAATCCTAAGATTATGATTTTTTTAATTTTTCATACATACGTAGCAATGAATTTTTTTTTTAATTTTCACACGTACGAGGAAAATTTGTATTAACTAAACTGCGTTTTAATAAAAATCCAACGTTATACAGACTCAGTTTAAAAAGTTTCAAGCTTAACGTCCAAGTTTCTTGCCGTCTATAATTTTATCTATAAAGTCATAATATTTTTGTAGGTTGCCTTTAATTTAAAAAATTTGTGAAATAGGTACCTCGATTAATAAAGGATTATCGAATCTATAACAAAGGTCAACAAAAAAATTTTTTTTTGGGTTTCTGTTCTAATGCTTGAACTTTCATTCCAGACGTTGAAAAACACTTAAATTTCCATTTTTAGCTTTTAAAGTTTGCTTTCGTCTGATTTACATCGATAAGTAAGTTTTAAAGATGACCGATGACCCGCGGAGGGTTAAAAAGTATAAGCTCATGGTGTTGTCGACATATAAACAAAAATAGATGGTTAACGAATAAAAAAAGGTTCAGATTCGATTATCTGGGGGTATAAATTAAAAGTTATGAAGTGAAACAAGTTTTTTTTTGCTTCTTATTTCATGTACAGGGTACATTGTAAAAAGAAAATTGAACTTTATACAACCTTGAAAAGTTCAGAATAAATGAAAAATCAATCGTAGAATTCAGCGATAGAAATTTTCATGAAAAACTGACGACTAAAAGATGTTGGGAATAAGTGAGAAAGGAAGATTAATCAATCTCGCTCATTTGAAAAAAGCGGAAATGGCGAATATCCAAATGCTTCCGGATCGTTGAATGAGCGCCAAGAAGTATAGAGAGAAGTCGTAAACAGAATTTCAGAAAAGTTTCAAAATTTATGATCGTCTCTCGCCTTAGTCGAGCAGATGTTGATAATCGCGTTGAAGTATCCTCGTGTAATTTCGTGGTCACTAAAAGTGAAGAATGCTCAAGTGCTCGTTCTTGTACCATCGATTAACATCCACGTCGTGAATCCATTTATGATCCAAGTTTACGGTCAATCTGCTGTTTCGAATTAACACTTAATTGAGCGAGCGTAAATTCTTGCTAAAGTTTGTTCATCGCCTCTTAATACTCAACATACTTGAGATGCCTTAAAATAGGGAATTTACAAGAGTGTGCTCAGTACTACATCCTAGCAGTTAGAATTTAATCCACACAGGGGTTTCCTAATGTCCAGAAAATTGTTACGGTTTTGAAATTTCGAAAGCTTTGCTTTTTCCATTACATTTTTCTCTGCAAAAATTAAATATGAGGTCTTTTTCAGTTCAATGCATTTTTCAGCATTTTAACGATGAAATGAAAAAGAAACATCTGTATACGATAAATAAATAATCAGCTACATTGATTTCAATTTCTGATGGGGTTAGCGTAACCCCAGAGTGGTGTATTTGTTTCACGCAGAGAATTTGAGATCCAAGGATTAATATTGAGATTCTTCTACCATGATTATCTATGGTGAGAATGGTTTTTTATAAAATTTCTTAAAAATTTGCACAGATGATCTTTTAGATAGTGCTCAAGTGTGTGTAAAATTAGAAAAAGTTTAACCATCTAATACATTAAAAAAGTAACTTTAAATAAGAATCTGAGTAAAAAATTGTGTTTTTCAACATGAAATATTCCAATTTACAGATAGCAAAGCTTTCTACAATTTTGCACCAAACGATGTCAAAGAAGGTTTTTTTAAAATTAGTTTACATGGGAAAGAAACTTGGAAGGAACTGTTGTGGTAGGTCTGAAAATATAAGCCAGAGATAGGAGATATACATATACATTTTGATAAATTATATGTACAGTTCCTTGGAAACCCTTAGGGTTGGCAATGAAGGGGCGATATGAAGGGTTGATAAATAAGACAACACTGGAATGGCTGAACCATCTTAATGAATTATTTCATTATTACACTCAGAAGATGGAACATACATGGATGATAACGATTTTACATGAACTCAAAGGAATCCAAGATTAAAAATGTCGAGTTCGTAGAGCGAAAAATGAAAAGTTTGATAACGTTTTTCTTCCATATAAAGTCGTTTAAGTGTAAATATTAATTAAGAAAATTTGTTGCTAATTAATTAAAGAAAAATATATTTGAAATTCAAGGTTAAAATTTTTCGGACAGACAATCTCAGCAAAAAGTAAATTCTAGATTTAAAATTCGTAAAAACCAGACTCTGGCTTCGCTAAAAAGTTACCAATTTTTTAATTCTTGGTTTCAATATTAATTAGCAACTTGAGCATATTTTAGGAATAATTTAGTTATTTTTTATTGTTTAAGCAATTGAAATAAAACATGTCAGTGAAACGATTTGAAATTAATGTTTATACAAAATGAACACTACTACGAATACGTTCTAAAAAACTCACAAAAATCTCATATTTTTAATTTTCTATTCAGTGCAAATTTACGAATTATCCATAAGAAGCAATGTCAAGTCTCATTTGGAGTTTGATAACTTTAATAAAACGATTTTAAACTACCTCAAATCAACCAAGATTTTAGTTCAATTTGCAAAATAATATCGTTGAACGTATTGAAACAAATATTTTGTTGAATCAACCAAATTTCGTTTTCAGTACACGCATTGTGTAACATATCAAATAATGACTATACCATTTTCAACAAAATCCTAAATAATCCATAAAACTATACAACTACCTTAACATTTGCAGTTAAAAAAAAACGTATACACCCAGGTAACAAAATAGACACGATTTCACTCTCAAGGTTAGCGAAATCGTGTCGCTAAACTTTCACGTCGTTTTACTCGTAAGGCGTGAAATTAACTACCGTAAAAGACACCAGCGCGAAGCCATATAAGTTGACGACAGCGGAGGGATAAAGTTTTACAACACCCGATTGTGCACGCAGGATGATTGGGGATAATGTTAGCGGTGACTCTGACAATTTCAGGAGTCGGGCTGAATCTGATCCAACGCAAAAAGGAGAGCGTTAAAAACTAAGGGTTTTGCAATGTAAAGAGAAAAAAAAGCGTAATCCCAGCTTCGACAAGCCGTGAAAACAAAATTTGACGATTCACGATAAAATAAGAAAACACTCGGCTCTCTTTTTCCCATGCCAGCCTCGAAGATTGGACGAGAAATTCTGGACAAGAAATGGGCGGACTTTGTCTGGCAACTTTCCTCCGAAGGTGATCCTCAACAACAGAGAAAGTGTTGCGCTGAAAAAGAAAAGACTGAAGTAGGTCAGAGCAATTTATCAGACTCGGACGATGCTAAGATTTTTCTCATTGGTTACGTGGGCATATGAGTCCGAAGGTATATACCTTCGTTAGAAAATCTTCTTCGCATTTTAGACATAAAACGGAGACTCCTGGAAAACATCACGAATTAATTCTGCAAGTCAGAATGACGACTCGTTAGTTTTTGAGAAATGATAAAAAATTTATTATCCAGATCAAAGATCGTTCCAATGAATCTCGACGTCTGATTTCATGCTTTGAAAAAAAAGTATATTATATACCAAGGGAGGAAAGTAGAACAGTCCCGCTCGCGAATTGTTGTTACTCAAGCCAAAGGCGAGAGTGACATAATCGTGGGTTGGATTGTTCTTCTATATCCTCCCGTGGTGCACTTAATTGTTTTTTTCATACCAGGATGGAAAGTTCGCGATTAATATCAACATAAAAATTCTACTTGTTATTGCAGGTTATCAATCGAGATTCATTTGTTTGTTTTATTAATACATATATGTATTTCAATAGATAAATATTAGAAGATAAGGGGGTCCGGTGCGGGACAAAACCACCCACAGAAAACAAACGTAGTTTTTAAAAGTAATTAATATATAATTACCAGGTATCATATCGATCTTGTCAAGAAAACTGCTGCTATGAGTTGATTGGTCGAAGAACACGTATATATACTTTTCGTCCCGTGGACGCGCTCGACAAAGCGAGGAAAACATAATTGCGTTATATAAAAATATTTTTCTTGATTATTATTTTTTGTCGAGTAAATTTTACTTTATTTATTTCATTCAAAAAGATCTGATAAAAACCATTCAAAAATCAATTTTTGCATAGTATATAAATTCAAAAAAAATGACGAAAATTTTCTTCACTTTATATTTATTATTGTAGATGATTTACTAATTTAAAAATATACCCTTACTCTGCTGAAAAATTATATTTATTTTAAATTTAAAGAACTCTGAGTCATCAGACACAGGGAACGTACTTTTAAATCCGATTGAGCCGTGCAGGACTTTGACCTTAACAACAAAGTTATAAAAAAATAGTAAGCTATCGAAAAATTAGTGACATTTGTGACACTTTAACCACAATTGAGTGACAGAAGAAATGACAGAAAAAATTTAGATATAAATATATCGTTGCTAGGTTTTGGGGTAGCAAACGAACCTTGACGCATGCGCATTATTTTATTTAAATATTTTGCAGGGAAGAAATGTGGTACTTTATTTCTCCAGCAAATCAGGAAGGAAAGTCAAGGTGTGATGGAAAGTTTGACTTTCCTCCCTCAGTTAAACTTTCCATCACACCTTGTCTTTCCTTCCTGATTTGCGGGAGAAAAATGACAATCGCATTCGGCTCGGGTAACAACAATTCGCGGGCGAGAATGTTCTACTTTCCTCCCTTGGTGTGTAATATCCTATTGCACTTTCCAGCTCAATCAGCCAAGAATTGGATCAATTTATTTTTATATCAAAACGTACATTTTCAGGAAAGTAAGAAAAAATTTTCCAATAATAGGATACCTAAGAATTTTCTCATGTTATCCTTATTTAAGGTAGTTCTATTAAAAAATCGTTTTCTTAGGATTTTGTTAAAAATTTGCAAAAACCTTCTTTGATACAATGTGCAATTGTATATTTAATTTTAAGGGATTTTACTACGTAGAACTCTAGACATTTATTTTCAAAAATCACTATTTTGTACAGTCTCCCATAAGAGCACGTGTTAAATATTGCGATCTTCAACTCTTGATATCTTGACTTCTGGTTAGTGGAACTTGTTGAAATTTTGCACAGTTCTTGATTGTACTTCAAAGAAGCTTATTTCTTTAGTTTTTTAAAAAAATCTTAAGATTATGATTTTTTAAATTTTGACCTTGAATGTTAAGTATGTTGTTCTTGAAACAATTTGCAACAACTTTTCTTAATTGACTTAAGGTAGTTTTACCGTGGTTCTATGGTAAAAATGATTTTCTATATAATTTCTTAAAACTTTGCATTTATGTTCCTTAACACGTGGTGCTCAAGTGTGTGTCAAATTTTAAAAGGTTTATCTATTAAGAAGTCGAGACATTTATTGTTGAAAATCATATCTTTTTGTAACTTTCCACAAGAGCCTGTGTTAAAAAATGTGATTTTCAACATGAAATATCCTGATAGAGAAGGTTCTCTATCTGGATAGAGAAACCTTTTAAAAATTGGCACTAACCTTTATACAGCATCAAAGAAGGTTTAGTTAGTTTTTTTTAAATCTATAAAAAAAATTTTCAACTAATGATTTTACCTTTAGTTTACATACACTGAGAGAAAAAAAATTGATTCAATGAAATGCGTTTTATTGAATACAATTTTATTAATTCAACAGTAAATTATTTGATGCAAAGAATCGGTTTA
>JAPYYW010002858.1:0-17850 GCA_030522545.1 Cremastinae sp. A BG-2022a
ATGTATAATTTATTTGTTAAAAACCTGAAGAATTGCACATTTGTCACTCAGTTACTGTGATTTCACAGTAAAAATTACTTAAAAATTCTTTCCGTGTATATTCCCTTCTGTACCTCTCTTTTGCCAGTTACGATTTATATTCACAATATTGTATACGTGCGAATATATAGAAGTTGAGATAAAGAGAAGAGTTTCTCATCAACAGGCCAGCTATCAAAACAATGAGAAATGTCTATTTTTTCCTGCTTTTTCTTTCAGACGTTCTTCGGCTCAGGCAAATAACTTACATGTTTTATCTCTGTAATCATATACTTTTTGCTCATTTTTCAATTCTTTACAGTTTTTTTTTGTTATTGACTCTACAGTATATTTTAATTTAAGATTTTTGTCCAATGACATAATTTTTAAGAAAAATTTTTCATCATTTAATTTTCTAAATCATTGATCCTTGAATATTTTCTATAATTAAAGAAAATGAAAAATTTGTATAGTAAATAAGACATTGAAAGATAAATATTTGGTCAAAAGTTTGGCAATTGATATCGTCGTCGACAACTGATAATATTGTCAGTTTTAAAAGATTAATCATGAATTTTTCTATTTCGATTGCATATTTTTCAATAATTACCTTTGTAACCTAAGTTTTAAGCGATAAATGTTCATATTCTAAATGAAATTTCTCATTCGATGATGAATATAAAATTTGTTTTCTACTTTGGACAGATATGTTGTATATTTTTACCTAATAACTAACCTAATTAGTTGACTAATTATTTACTCACTAATAATTCAAACAGAGTAATTTACTAACTAATGATCCAATAAAAATTTTAATATCAATAAAAAAATTTAATAATTAATTTTTCAGACATTTGAGCATTCTTCTCAAATAAATAATATACAGTATTTTTTTACCCGAAAAAAAAATTCTTTTTTAATGACAAATGGAATGGCCTCCTGAGTTTTTTTTAAATCGTCCCGGAAGCAGAGACGAAAGTAATTCTGCAATTTCGCCATTTTGTTGAAGCTCGGGTGCACCACCTATGGAACGGTGCTGAGTCCTTTGCCCTTAGGACAGCCCATGAACCGGTGCATACGTGTGTTTATAAGGCCGCTTTTCACGAGCCTTCGCCACATATATGGAACCAAATTGCAGCAGCGTAGAATTTTATGTGTGTCGGCCATGTACGAGCCGCTGTGCAGGTGCAATGCGAAAGAAAGAAAAGAGACGAGGGAGGGGGAGAGAGAGAGAGAGAGAAATAAAGGGCAGAAGAGGGGAAAATATAAGGAGAAAAAGAGAGAGAGAGAGAGAACATAAAAAGATATACAGAAAGAGAGAAAGGTGGAATAGAAGGTGGGGGAGAGGACTGAAACATGTATATATGAAAAATTCGCACCATACTTCAAACACACGCGGAGAACCTACGAGGACGAGAGTTATCCAGCGGACGATCTACGTGAACGTGCCAACTCGCCATTTTGTATGCGATATGCAGCTCGCGTTCACCCTGCCCTGGCAACCCGGCACGTTCTTTATTGGGTCCGAGACTTTTGTAGCTTACAAATATATCTCCCCGTTTCTCCCCGTATTTATATGTACACTTCTCCGCTGTATTAAAAAGGAATGATACAACCTTATTATTTTTCATTTATCGCTCTGTCGAGCAGCGGAAAATTTTTCTCGAAAAATGAATATTTCGTCGTGCTGCCAAAATCTTGATCCAAGTCGCCCTCATTTTCAAGAATAAATATAAATATAAATTTATTATTGCAAAAATTATTTTGAAAAGTTTAAAAAATTATTTTTGCGCAGGGTTACAGATAGCATAACGGAAAGACTTCTGACATATTTTTTTTAAATTATAATACATATATGATTTTGTATGTTATATTTTTCTTTAATTTTTAAGTTTAAAATTGAAAACAATCGAGTTATATGAAACTAACTACTCCTATAAAAATCTAAAATTCGATTTCATTCATTTTAGCAAAAAATAATATTTAAAGGAATAAAGTGATAGTGTCAGAATCATCAACTATCTTTCTACAACAGAATTTACGCAACAATTTGTCTTTTATTTTTACATATTCTACTTCTTATCACTGACTAATAGAAAAAGTAACGTAACTTAGATAATAATGACGGATTTTTGCATTGTTTCCAATACAACATTTATTACATATGTAACGACAAAGAATCGTTGCCGAATCGTAAAAGAAGCAAGAGTTAAAAAAAATTAATTCATCAATATATGTAAAAATATATCCAATGCTGAAATACTTTTAAAAACACTGCACGCAAATATCCGTAACTTTTTGACAGTTTCCAATATCTATTTTATACATTTTTGGCAGTCGTTTAATAGTACTTTGGCGAATAATTCGGAAAACACTCGAGGCAGTGAAACGTCATTATGCGTATCGGGGAGGACGCTGCCGCATGTCTGTATCAAAACTGTGCGCACGATCGGTCAATTTCGATATTGCAGAATCCGTCATCTATATATGTTAGTAGCGATTGGACGAATATACGAGCGCGTTTGTGCACGCGGCGTAAAT
Organism: Cremastinae sp. A BG-2022a; assembly: GCA_030522545.1. Classification (NCBI taxonomy): domain Eukaryota; kingdom Metazoa; phylum Arthropoda; class Insecta; order Hymenoptera; family Ichneumonidae; species Cremastinae sp. A BG-2022a. The sequence continues at coordinate 2,560 of JAPYYW010002858.1, forward strand.
ATGGGAGGAGCTTCGGAGTGGATGGCGAAGAGAAATAAGAGAGAGAGAGAGAGAAAACACACACACACGGATAAAGAGAGAGAGAGAGAGAGGACAAGCTTGAATCGGACAGAGAAATGGTAAAATGAATATATATATATATGGAGAGGTTGAATTTGGCAGAGAGGTTGACGCGTCGTCGAGCAGGGTGCGGGGGGAAAAGTGGCGGAGAGAGAGCTGACCAAAGGGAGAAGAGAAAGAGAAATGAAAAGAGAGACGGCGATAGACTGTACCAACCAATTACACTGCAGTTCAAACACATGCAAATCCGTGGAATAAGCTTTATTTGTTGTGCAAATTAGCCGCATATTGGAGCAGCTCGATCGTACGAGATTCGGGGTTTTGTTGGCTCGATGCCGATCCGCAACGACGCGGGATCGAATATACACACGTATGTCGCGTATACCCGTCTATATCGTTTTAACATGAACATCGGAGCGAGCACCGGGCATCGGCCTGTGTACATCGTATATCGGCGAGTCAATTGCTTATTTTGAGTCGAGAGCATCATCGCATCGGAGCGTTAACGTTCCCTTCGACTCACTATCGCGCTCCCATCGACCAACCAACCAACCAACCAAACTCAAACTCAAACCAAATCGTTTACCGCACTCCTATACGCGACATTTCACGTGTAATTCTTTTTTCTTCTCAATCCCACGTCTCTCACTTTTTAAGGAGAAACGGGAGAACAGTTCTTGACAAAAGTTCGTTTTTCATTAAATTAAGGGAATATGGCCGTGGCTGTAAAACCACAAATTTTTGTCTTAGTTTTTCTCACGTACAAATAAGTGATTTACGAGTAAAAGTTCAGCTCGAAACGCAAGATCATCGCCAAGTTGACGTGTGCTTGCTATGTAATTAACACAAATTTAAAAATATATTTAGTTCAGATTTAAGAAAAAAAAATGTAACAAAGCTTTTTTGATGTTGTGTAAAAATGTATGCGAAATTATAGAAAGCTTCACCATGTAAAAGTTGAGATATTTATTGTTGAAAATCGTAATATTTAACGCACGCGCTTTTATGGGAGGATGCAAAACAATGAAATTTTTGCCAATAAATATCTCGCCTTCTGCATGATGAAACCTCCTAAAAATTAGCACAAATTAACATACAATGTTAAAGAAAGTTTATGGAAAATTTTAACAAAATGTAAACTAAACGATACAATGGTGCAATCACCTTAATTGGTGGAATTCAGATCTTATATTTATCGTAAATTTTAATTTTTTTTCTGTTATATTGTATGTTGTGTAACTATTATATCAATTAGAGGTTTGAGCATGCTTTTTAAATAATTTTAACACTTTTTCAAAGAATTAAATGGGAAAAAAATTAAGTGAAAACGTTTCTATCTGTAATTTATTATCCAAATCACAAATCGAACATATGAAATAAATTTGACCGTAATATCTCTATACTTTTTGCTTGCTAAAAATTCAGAGTCTGTTGGTAATAGAATTTTTTGTTATTTATTTTGCAATATTTGTAATTAGTACAGAGAGAGAGAGAGAGAGAGAGAGAGAGAGAGAAATCCATGTTTTGATATATAAATAAAAATAAATTCATTCCGTTTTGTATAGAAAGAATTTCTTTAAATATTGTTTTAGCTATAGAAAAGTTTGAAAACGAAATGGAGAACGGAGTATATTTTCAATGCGATTTTCGAAATTAATCAAACAGATTCTGGAAAGAAATCGAAAAAGAAGGAATATGAATAAGAACGAAAAATTTAATATTTTGCTTGTATTTAAAAATATTTCATCAATATTCGAAATATATTTGAAGTCGATTAATTTTCGAATAGTATATAGGGAAAATCTTGTTGAAAAGGTAAAAAAAGCATTATTTGACGTCGAATTCCCTCTATATTCATATGGTGTAATTTCATGTACGCCTCAAGCGTACTCGACACGACTACTACCCGATCTTTCTCTCTTTCTCTCTCTTTCTCTCCGTTCATCTCTGCCGAACAACCATTTTGAAAATATTCTGTACGATCTTCCTCTCAGGCTCTCTTACTGACGAGAAATCATGTTATAAACCAACTCGCCTTTTGACAAATGGTCGTCAGAAATCATTCTCCGCACTTACGTACAATGAAATATTTCATGCCAAGTGAAATATCCATTGATACGATCTTCACATATTTCATGCCCTTATAGCTTATTTTTTCCTCGATACGGCCATTCACGTACAAACTGCGAGACTATTTATTTATTTCCTGTTAAAAAAAGGCACGTCATTTTAATCACTCGCTTTCACTCTCATGTCGTTTATTGTCCAAAGGGAATATACATATATTTTTTTATAATTGTATTCACGAAATTCTATTTTTTGGCAAACGTTTCAGAATATTTATAAATTAAATAAACAGATATTAACATTGTTTAAATTATTTAAAAAATTTGTTTCAATGTAGTAGATGATGCAAATGAGTATGTAAAAAGATCTGTTTAAAATGTACTGAAGCTAAAACATTTGTAATTGTTGTCAAGAAGAAAAAAAAGTTTGCAAAAGTATATATAGGAAGACTAAATATGATTTTTAGGACTAAAATCAATGCCCTTGTGTCAAATACAAATGAAATAACAGGTGAAGATAGTATGAGAGTGAGATTTTGTCAAGTGTTAGGGAGAGAGAAAGGGAGAGATGAAGACCGGGACAGACGAGATGCGGAAGTGGAAGAATTTTCTTCGGAGAGGTGTACGAGTAAGAAACTGCCGGAGTTTCAGATAGCTCCCTGACCCCGAGCTATCCTTCAACGGTGTCCAACTTCGAGATCTATCCCATGGGATCTCTTAGCCACAAGATATAGCGCTTTTCGTCAGACAGGTGCCCGAACGTTACAATAATAGTTCTTCCCATACGTATTATATATAACGGGTGTTATTTCAGTTATCCACCGAGATAAAATTTTTATTAAATCCACTAAATTTATCTCCAATCAAATCAATCAGCATAAATGAATGGTGAAGAATTTGTATATGGTTTACTCGTATGAATTGACTCATATATATGAAAGAAAAAGTTTACGAATCGTAGGAGGACATTAAAGTATTCCTTGCATGAAATAATTATCTTTAGAATGACCTAATTCTTTTGTAAATTATTAAAAATTTTAGGATTATGCGTATATTTATATTTTAAATGAACGATTTATCTGAATTGTTTTTATATTTTTATTGTCAGCACGTCTTTCTAGAGAAACATAATCTTATTTTAATTAAACAAAACCATATAGCAACCAGATACAAACAATTAAAAACTATATCTGTTCATTTCAAATAATGTTATCTTCATTCATAAAAATAAATTAACATATTTTTAGCACAAAATTACCGTTTTAAACATTTTGAAAATAAAGATAGATTATCGATGTTTTAAAAGAGAATTTTTATTTTTAAATTACGATTTTTAGCATAGGTGTTAATGGAAGAAACGTTTCTTTACAACTTCAATTGAAAAATTGACATCTTTATTATTTTCAAATAAAGGATATAAACTATAGTACGAATAGATTTTAACACGATGAATAACTTAGTTATTCCATAAAAATGTAGGGTCATCGAACATTTGAAAGAATTGTTTCGATTTGAAACTCGGAGCTCGTGCATAACCTCAAAAATGTAATTTTATAATAATTTGAAAATAAACACAAAATCATGTTGAGTTTTGGATAATTCAGTATAATATTTATAAATATCAACTTATAATCATTCTTATGCAATTTAACGATCGTGTTAATAAAATTATTTAAGAAAGTTTGTTAAGGGCCCTCGTTTTGCCCCTGAAAAATCCGCCGTACGCGCAAGGAATACCTCAAAATAATTTTAAAAAAAAACTAAATAAAATGTAGATTTCACATATCTCAAATGAGCCAGTTCTCTTTCGCATGCATGAATGAAAAAAAATCCAATAAAAATCGTAGAGAAATAACGCAGAGTCGTCTATTTTCTTCCCCTCGTGACAGGATCGCGAGAATTTTCCCTTTCCTGCGATAATATCTTATCCCTTGACCCCTGTCGAGTAAAAATCGCGCACGGACGCCCGAACGTGCGTCGTTGTCGCTCGAAAATCAAAACAGCCGCAATGACCCGAAAGCGTTTTAACAATTCCCGGTCGTTTACTTAGTGACTTGCACTCTGCTGTATACGATTTTTTCTTTCTCTGTTCTCTCCTTTTTTTCTTCTCTTCTCGTCTCGGTCACCCTCAATTTAACAAAAAGCACCCTCAGAAGCTTTCCTCATTTCGTCCCTCGACTGTCGCTTTTTTTCCCGCTCCTCATCTCCTTCCCTCATCCTCATACTTTCGTTCTTTCTTTCTCTTTAAATCCGAACCGATTTCACCCGTCCCCGTGCTGAATTTGAATCGAGAAGGCCCCCGTGCGCGGTTCAACCGCGAAACTGTGGAGTCACCGAACGCTCATATGTTAGCCGTTGGCACGCGCGAACGTCGCACTCTCTCACTCTCGAATTTTTTTTTTTCGTACCGACACACGAGAATACAAGAATGGGTGCTACCAACGGATTCGGTCCTTCGAAACCACCGGCTTGAATTTCACTATACAAAAATCAACATTTACGAAAAATGAAATTGATATATTGTGAATACAAAATGTTGAGAATTATGAGAATTGTGAGAAAAAAAATATTTTTTATAAAATTTGTTACAAATGTTTTATTAACGTGTTTTAAAACAGTTGCAGATTCAAATGTAAAATACAAATTTTATGGTATCTCAATCTAAAATCAATTAAAACGTTATTATAAAATAATGTTGTTATTTTGATTTTTGTTTTACATTGTAAGTAATTTAGAAAAATCCGCTGGGTTTTAATATTTTGGATATTAATTTCTTGGAAAGGGTGTGTTCAACCGTCGAAGTTGATTCTCCAAAAAAAAGAATTTTCTCGTATACCTTTAAAACAAGTGCATCAGATTATTTTGATATAAAATACAAAATTTGCATTAAAAATTCATGCAAAATTAAGGAATTAATATAAAAAATTGTTCTTTCTACTTTCAAAACTATTATAGTCATTTAAAAAAAATTTTCAAAAAGTTCTTTATGACATTTTGAATGGTTACAATTTTTTTTGGTTTTTCAAAAAATATTTTTTCCATGTCTTCGTGTTGCGAATTCCATGCATTTTTTTCGAATAAATCATTTGCGATATTAATGTACTGTTTTTCGCAGAAGGCCACTATATGTTATAGATGCAGTTTATAAAAATAACAGAAAAATATATATTTTATAGATTGAAACGTTAAATGAAACGACTGGAATGGCTCAAGTGTAATTTTTATTCAAGGACTCATAATTTATCATCGATTCGCGTTATTTTTTGTCCGTTCGTATTTAACGATTTCGTACGCACGATTATTGAAGAGTTTATGGCCATCGTAGGATTTTAGCGTCCACGACACTTATTATTACGACGATATAATTCAAACTGTCCCATATTGTGCGCGAGGTCGCAATAATTCCAGCGTGCAAACTGTCTTTTCTGATTTAAATACTCTCAAGAATTGCGCAATTAGTCTTCACACCGTGTTATTGCGCAAAATAAATGAAAAAATCCATTCCCATCATTCTATAAAGAAAAATTGCTTCTTGGACTTTTGTATGCAGACATAAAAGTTAAGGATGTGTAAGCGATATTTTTAAAAATATGAGAATTTGATAAATTTTTGGTATTTTGTTCTTAACATGTGACAAAATGTCTTGCCAAATTTAAAATCGTTCTACTGGATTATTTAAGTATTATCAAACTCCAAGGATGCTGATATTTAATATTGCTCCTTATATGGAAAATTCGTAAATTAACACTAAATACAAATATAAAAATATGAGATACTTGTAAATTTTTTTTATATATTCATATAGTAGTGTTCATTTAAATATTTATCTTATTTAATTATTTAAACAATTAAAAAATGTTTAAATTATTGTTCAAATATGCTTAAGATGCAAAAAAAACCTTTAAAAATTGGCAACTCTTTAGCAGAAGCCAGAGTATGTGTTTTAAGATATTAACGTCATTAAATGTACTTTTTGCTTGGATTATATCTGTCCCATACATCCTCAATGCAGTAACGAGGTAAGTTTTTGAATATCTCTTCGGGAGCGTATTGTTTTGTGTTAAAAATGCTGTTTTATTCCCCATCATTCGAGACTCATTCAGGAATTGATAAATAACTCACGAATTATCGATCTGATCGATTTAAAGAGGAGAAGAAATTTTCATGGCTGGAAGGAGGTTTTAAGATTTCGATCTGAAGATATTGAACAAGTTTACGAAGGTGTACTCTGTACGTGTCGCGGGAAAATAAGCTTCGCTGTGGAAAAAGAGGACTCCGAGAGACTACAAGTAACGTCAAGCATATTCTATATATATTGACGAGATAAAGAGAGAGAGAGAGAGAGAGAGAGAGAGAGAGAGTGAGAAAGAAAGACAGTGTATTCTGCTCCCTCTGCGCATCGACACGTTCTCTTCAATCAATATGCAAATATGCCTGACACTAATTATACGGAAGCCCCGTGCCCACTTTGATGTCTCGTCCGTTCGGCAAACGGCCTGATGATCTTATACCATCATTCATATATCAGATTACTCCCTAAATTATGCGCTCTTATCCTATATTTGCTGAATCGGATATTCCAATTAATTTTAAGCACAAAAAATAAGTTTTAGCAAATGAAACTTATTCTCATTTTAATCACAAGTCTAATATAGTTAATCTCAAGTCTAAACTACTATGAATTTTTGTCATCTTTTGTGTTCATTTCATGAAAGATGTATTTGTTGAGAATGCTCTCACCAAATTTTGTAAAGAAATTTGTCAAATTTACGGAGAGATACAGCATTTTATGTGAAATCGTTCCACCTGCACGAGTGCACTAGCGGCAGAATTTGACCGCGTTTTTCTCGAAACTACATTTTTCAACCTGGTTAACAACATATTAAAAAAAAACTATTCTTCCGATTTGCGTAAATCAAGTCTTAAAATGTTCGTAAATCCAGTCTTTATGGAACCGCGTATATAGGGATTTTTTTATAAAGGGCCTATTTCTATTTTTTTTTCATAAAACGATCAAAATTTTAGGTGAAAATGGAAAAAAAATTCGCTGGTTCACCATTCTTTTTAAAAATATCGAAAATTCCCTACTTGGTGCCATAAAAACTATATATCTATTTTATAAATATATTTTTTTGTATACTTTACGATGAACAGTATGGCTTAATTGCAATCAAACTTCGACGCAGTGTCCTTAAAGAAACGACGTACACTGGAAACTATTGTTAAGATTTAAATAAAAAAATATGTGTACTATCCATATACATATGTATATATTGAATACCAGTACTCATAAAAAAATAAACATTCATCGTTTGCTCGAAAAATGATAGAAAATTCACCCTCGTTTCACGTGCTCACAGTAGTTTAGTGTCTTAAATTTAACCAAATAAAAAAAAATTTATCTAAAAATCATTCAGTACTGTGTGATCACAGATTTATTCCCTACATTTGCCAATCTTACAACGCTCGTTAATAATTATTTTCCATGTCTTTTTACTTTTTCAAGGCAAAAGTTTGAACGTATGCTCATGCTTCCGGAGTGGATAACTTAAGAGAAATAACTGCGGTATGTAAAATACGTATGTACACACGTATGCGGTATTTTAGGAACATAAAGAGAGAGAGAGAGAGAGAGAGAGAGAGAGAGAGAGAGAGAGAGAAAGGGGGGAGTTAAGGTTTGGAAAGCTCGAGGCATCTATTCGAATACCGAGGACTTGTTAAATTCCTCATGACCCCAGAAGACCCTCAAGGCATTTAAAGGCAAAACCGAGAGAGACAAAGCATTTCCTTACAACACGATCGTATACTTTGAAGCAAAGCGAATGAGAGACTGAGAGGGAAAATAAAAGTAAGCGTCCTTCTCTCTTTGCTCAAACTACCCCTACTCGGTCACCGAGCGAATACACATGCTTCTAGTTGCGACTTAACTTCATTAATGTTTTTACATTTTTTTAATTGAAAGAATTGCCATACAATAATAAACTTCTTCATTATTATTAAAATTAAAATTAAATTAAAATAGTATTAAAATTGTCTAAAAAGGGTAAAAGTTCACGTATTATTGCAAATCGCTATCTACCAGGAAAAGCACGATGTGCTGCTGTGAACACTATATACCAAGGGCATATCGGCAACAAAGTACTAACTCTAGTAAAGAAATTGAACCAGTTCTATTATTTTTGGAATTATTAGTTTTGTTTTTTCATACATATTGTAATATGGCTCAATACTTTTGCACAGCACTCATTAAATAAAAATTATTGGATAATTAATTGTTAAAGAGAAATATTACTGTTTATAATATGTTATTTTCAAATAAAAGTTTTGCACGCCACTGTATATAACGTCACTTTCTTGTCTTGTTTCGAATTTCGTTGGACAGTTTGTCAGCGTCAATGAGCTGGCAAGATAATTATTGGCATTATGCTAATGTGCAACGTGCCCTCTTGGGGAGAGAATACGCCAAGCAACCCTGAAGTTGTTGGTCAGAAATTTAGTCTGCCTCTCTCTCTCACGCTCTCACGGACTTTTGGGCGTTTCACTTTCTATTCATCGAACTTCCGGAACGATCTCTCACCTCAGTCATCGAGCATCACCCTCAAAAGTCGATGAGTGCTTGTTCCTGATGTTTGGACGATCTTTCGCGAGAGTTCTCTTTCTCCCTTGATAACTTGGGAGAAGATCGTGAGATGTTTCAACGAAGAAGCACCCGCAGGATAAGATTTAACCCTCAGCCGACGAAAACCCTCGGAAATCGTGGCCCATAATCTCCTCTTGGCACACACGTATATTTCTGTAAGGAAACCTTCAAGACAATCCGCCTTGACATTAACCCCTTTTAACTCCCTTCTCATCGTTCCTCTGGACAACAACTAACTCACGTTGCCATGCAACCACCTCTCACTTTCTCTCTTCCTGTTTCTCCATTCACGCGGATCATCTTCTATCCAACTAGTTTTAGCGTTGAAGTAGTTTTTGACGGACGTCACATGTCGACGATCGGATGAATGATTTTCCCTCAATAAATCCATCAGCGAAAAAATTTCATTTTTAAAATGAAACTTCGTTAAACACCCTATATTAAAAAATACATGAGGCCTCTAATCGATTCATCGGAATAGAGCGCATTATGCGGAGCGCATTGACTTTTGGCTAATTTCCACTCATTATAAAAAAATTCAACGTGTGCTGCTTTGAAAATAATGACCTTGATGTTTGAATCATTCATTTCGTCTTGCAGAAATTATCAGGAATTATCTATTATGAAGTCGATATCGTCGAGGACACGAAAAGATACCGTTACTTGAAATTTTGAGATTTTCCTATTTTCGATTTTTGAAAAATCAGGCTGGAGGTCCTCGAACACGCTAAATTTCCTCAGCTCATGTGAAAAAAACTTGCAACATAATTTCCTATTATTTATATGAAATATACCTGAATAGTTCGGGGATCGTAAACACTTTAAAAAAAGAGAGAGAGAAAATTTATCGAGCGTAACGAGGAAAAAAAATTTTCAAATTCTCATTAATCCCTCGGTCATTATGTTTCCATGGTGATCGGTCGAGGCGAGTGAAAAACCGAAAACGGCCTTAATTGTTCGGTAAATGAGGCAATTTAGCATCAGTAGTCCGGTATAAAGTGTCGAGGTAAGACGTGTCGGGTCTCGCCAGGTAGTTCATTACCGAAAAATATTTCGTAGAAATAATTCGGCAAGTGCAATTGAGTGTCAGTGAGTGTCAGTTCCAGTGATTTTCAATCATACGAAAAGTGAATAGTTTATAGTGTTTTAAATTTATAATATCGTTTCGAAATACTTTTTAAAAAATGTCGGTGCTGATAAAACTGCTGTACAACTGATGGAAATAATATGAATCACCCTCAACGAAGCTGATTTCGGCAAGATAAAGGTAAGACATCGCTAATTGAAATATTCATCGGTCTACGAGACCCAGTGTGCTCAAAAAAATTTAAGAAATTTAAAAAAAAACTTTTTTGTCAATTTTAAGAGCTGATTCGATCGCAAATTTTCTTTAGACGACGAAAATGCCAATCGTTCAGAGTGCAATCCAATAATTCATATCGAATAAGTAAAAAAATTGACTTTTGGAACAGTTTTTTCAATTTCAATTTTTCAACATGAATTCTTGGATTGCGCCCCGCATAAGTAACATTTTTGTTATCTACAGGAAATTTTGCTGTCAAATATGCTCTTTTCAAAAAGACACGAAGCTCATAATCAATTCATAGGAATACAGCATATTATGCCAGGTTATATGAAATATGCGCTTAGAAAAATCGCAAAATATCAATTCAAACATGTCGAAAAGGAAAAAGCGGCCGCGTTGCTGCTCGTAGAAATAAAAATGAATAAATATATTTAAAAGTTAGACGATATCAATGTTGTCTATATAATAATATCCTATATACGTTTAAAGATAAACTGTTAGAATGGTGATTTCAACGGTCCGTCGACTAAAATGTTTTCGACCAAAAGCCGAAACGAGAAAGGCCTTCCGAAAAGAATCCAACCCGCGATATCTTAAACAAACGTCCGGGGATCTCGAATCCGCGTACTTCAGAGATAAAATGTCATCGAGAATAAGTTTTACATCCGGATCCCCTTCGCTACTTCGCTGATGGTCATTCAGAGACCATATTTGCATTGCGATATGATCAGCCAGATAAGATTGAGGCGAAGGACGAGTAATCTCTCGTACTTGTCACAATATCTACATTTTTACAGGCCCTTTCAAAATAAATCTTGCAACAAAGTATACATTACCCCCTCAAAAAAATTAAAAAATAATCAGCTTTTTTCACTTTCAATTATTTTTAAAGTTTTTCGAGAAACATTTCATTTTTATTCGATGGCATGAATACATTTTTTTGATAGAAAAAAATGTAATTAAATTTGGAATATTATTCTTGAATCGACTGGTATTTCTCTCGATATGAGTCGACCCCCGCGACGTTTGTCCGGCGTTATCTCCGATCGACGTTTGTGCAACGGTGACCACTTGACGAGGAGAGAAGCGATTACGCTCGTATGCACATCATCCCGTTCTTCATTTTTCCCCAGATATCTTTTTCTCTCGACTTCCCTGTCTCGTTAAATTTTTAAGTTGCGGTCACTCCCGCACGAATTCGAGATCTCGAGATTCCTGCGCATGAGACAGAGCGTTTTCTTTGTCCTTGGACCGGAACACTCGAAAAATACGACGAGAATGCGTATATTTACTAAATAACAACGAACAAGCAAACAAACAGCGAAGCAAGATTGAAAATTTTCATTCCGGCTGGACTAATGCTTTTTTGAAAAATTAACACGTTTCTGAAAGAAAAGAGAGATGAAAGAAAAATGTTCGAAACGAGTAAATGTTTTCTGGATGCAGAATCTGAAAAAAATCCACGAGTAAAAAAAACTAAAATAATAAAATTTCAGTAAGAAAAATGTTTAAAGAGCAATGTAAATTAATATTTAAGTAATGAAAATAAATTCAATTTATCCTTAAATGAAAGAAAGAATGAAAATAAATTAAAGTAATGCATATGAAATGTAAAAAAATTATTTTAAATATAGAATATAAAACTATCCTGATAAAACGAAACGTTAGTTTAGAAATGAATATGAATTTTTTTTATTTTTCCAAAACTTTTCCAAACTTCTCGCATACTATAGTTTTATAACTTTAAGTTAACTTTTATTTAATAAAATATATGATGTACAAAAAAATGGTTTAATCTGAGGGAAAAGATAAAAAACAGAAAATTCATTGCAAGTCGAAAGCGACACACACTGACGATATAAGTGACAAAACTTTCCAATTTCATAAACAAAGTGATAAAAAATCGAATGTAAAAAATATATAAAACAATGAATAAATACATAATAATAGTAAGAAATTCAAATATCACACTTCAATTCCAATTTCAAGATTTTTTATGAATAAATGGAATTATAGAAAAATATGTAATAAATAATTTGTAGAAATTGAGTTGATGCTTCTAATTGCAAAAGCATTATTAATGGCCAAGAAATATGATATATGATATATAATAAATGATATATCGATCGTTGTCTCGTCAATGAAGACGAGAGTTCGGATGTGAAATTCGAGATCGAAGGAATATCGCGAGTTGAGCAATAAGTTGGAAAGCTCTCGGTACCGGAAGCAGACGAGGGATTCGCCGGAAGTTCATCGAAAGTACGAAGTATGCTGCTTCGGGGCGACGATGGAGATGGAAAGACAAAGCGTAAAGCCATCGGTCAATTAATCAAGATAATGAGAATCGAGTCAAGGGGCGAAGTGTGAATTTGGAAGAGAAGAGCAGGGTCGAGCCAAGAAAGCCAGCGGTGTTACCCAATAACGTGTTCGTGTAGAACTTTTCCTGTCAGTCTTCTATTCAGGTATAAATGAAGAACAAAAATAATTAAAAATTTTTTGAACATTTAAAAAATAGACTTTTTCACAAAAATTAACAATATATCTTTCCTTATAAAATTGTCTTTTTTTTATATGTATTGAAATATCTATAAAAATTTCAATATACGTATAAGTATACATATACACGGTATTTTTTCTTTTATTACGGAAAAAAATGAAGAAACTGTATTTCTATAGATATAGAAGTAGAGTATTGATAGACGAGGAGACAAATCCATATATAGGGGGATGACGAACGCCGCCTGTGCGAGACACCCGACACCTTGGCCGAACGGTCTCGGCAACGGTGAAGATATACGCGACTTTGCCGGCGAACTTGGGCTCTTGGGAGTGAAGAGACAGGAGTGCGGAAGCCTTCCGAATAAGCAGCCTAACTCGAGCGAGGCGTATGATTAATTAATTAGCCAGGGCTAGTTTAGTCGCTCAGTCTGGATGTCTGTGCTCGCGTATACAGACATCAGCACCATCAGCCGATATGTGCGGCAGACGAAGAATCTTGAGAGGGATCGCTCTGCTGGGGCCGAGTGTCTAGACCTGGATCTCGCGAGCCATCTCATCTCGCGCACCACGAGACAATACGCGCCAAAACTTTTCATACTTGTACACCGAGACAATTTCATAAGAAAAATTACTACATTTTTTCAGAATACACTGCAAAAAATCTGGTGTTAAAATGGTGTTAATTATAAACAGCATCATTGGTCTATATATAATTCCCACCGTTTGGTGTATTTAGAATGGCATAGTGTTATAATAGATGTGGTTTGATATGCTGTGTTTGATCAGTGCAAATAATTAACACCGCGATATAAACATCATTTAGGGCGAGATGTGCCAACCTCCAGGTAAAACTAACTCACTCACACAATTTGGTCAACACCGCGAAATTTTTTACAATACATATATGCTATAATAACAATTTATTAATTTTTAAGATTTTTCACATAAAGTATAATCAATTTCACGAATCGATTTTTTTTTAGGAATTTGTTGAAATTTTGCATAAACTGTCTTTGATACCATGTGCATATGTGTATTATATTTTAAGAATTTTCTATGCACAGAATTCGAGATATTCATTATCGAGAATCACAATTTTTCTACTCTTCCATATAAGAACACGTGTTAGATATTGCGATATTCAACTCTAAATATCTAGACTTCTATGAAGTAAAACTACTTGAAATTTAGTACAGCTTTTCATAATACTTCAAAAAAGTTTCAATTAGTTTTAAAAAAAATCCTTAAAAAATGTTTTTCTTAATTTTCATACATATGTATCAAGCAAGTGCCACCTTCGATAACCTTAACTTTGAGTATGTAGTTCTTGAATCAATTAGTAACAACTTTTTCTAATAAACTTAAGCTATAAAACAACATGGTACAGAGAAAAACTAGAATACAAATTTTTTATTTGACTGTCATGGATGTACTACCTTAAAATTGATTTAAAAAATTATTAAGAAATGTATACAAATTTGTATGTTTTCTATGTATGAAAAAAAACTCTGAGCCGAGTTGCCACACTATGTGAAATATTACAATATGATTTTTCATATAGTTATAATACTATAGCATTATAATTTTTCATATATAAAAGTTTTTTCTCATATATTTTGATATATTGTATTTTTTGACGACACGAAAATTGACTCACAGTTTGAAGATGTAAAAATCTCTTGGGGTTGAAAAAGTATTCGTAAAAATTAGAAAGAAGGGTGATTTTTTCTTTTCGCGGCGTTCATATAATTACCGAAACTAAGTCGTGTCGAGGTTCTCTTTACTTTCTCACTGAAATATCAAAGAAGAACTGAAGGACGAAATGATCAATATTGGTGAGGAGGCAGCTAAATATTCGAGAAGGGTTCTCTCGTTTCCGAGACGAGCAAATCCGTCGCCCGTGAACCAAAAAAAGCATACAAAACGGATATTCTTTGCGTCATTACCGCGATTTAATTATGTCGATTCTCTTTGAGAGTTTTAATTTGGCCAACACTCAGAGGACCCTTTTTTCACTTTTCGCAACGTCTGTATTCGAACACCGAAAAAGTGAAATTAAAAGCAACTCCGGAGACCAAGGATTTCAGTTGAAAACTCGAATGAAAATTAAGTTTTTAAATAAAATATAAAGTTAAAATTATAATATAGTAGCAGGCTTCGCGCCCTCGAGGTAATAGAAAAACTGATCCAAAATCCAGTTTTTGGTTCATTTAATATGAATTCTTCAATTTCGCCCCAAATAATTAACATTTTCGTTATCTACGGGAAATTTCCGATCGAGGCAGAATTCAAGAATTCATATTGAAAAATTCAAAAAAACTGATCAAAAATTCAATTTTTTGGCCTAATTCGTTGACAAATTCACTGTCACCTGATGAAATCAACTTTATTAGGAGTGATTTTTAAAGATTTTTGCAAAATGAAGAGAATGGCGCTAGAATTATGTTAATATATTTTCAAATTTATCACGTCTTGAAAATAGACATTTGTCAAATATTTTCAAATGTTCTGTTTCCGATGCAATATCGAAATAAAAAGTCTATACAAACATTGTTCTGTTAAAATGCAATGTCTAGTAAAAATTTCAAGTCAATCCATCGTCAATAGGTCGATATCTATAGAATTTCATACTTTGCATTGCCATCTGGTCACGATGAGTTAAAATAAAGTAGCCTATGTTCAAATCGACGTTGAAAACTGTCTCTATGACAAATTTCATT